>PVKE010001269.1:0-105125 GCA_004027555.1 Craseonycteris thonglongyai
CACACACTCCACATAGAGCACAACAGTGTTATGCTGGTTCCTCCACTCCTACTGACGTGCGGCCTTGGACTCATTCCTTCTGCTCTCTGAGCCTCATTTTCCTCATTGGTAAGATGAGCAGAACAGACCCTTCCTGGCCCGGTTCTGGGGTGGCTCATGTAAATCTCTTAACATGGTGCCAGTAGAGGAAGCACACTGTGAAGATGGGCTTCCCCTGCCTGGCCAAGCCTTCCCTCGTTAAAGGCGGGATGGCACCCTGGCTGGTCCACCCTGCTGCTCCATTCTGCCCACCTCTGCCCCCCATGCCCAGGGCCTCCCCTGCAGTGGCCGGAGGAAGCAGCCCCACCCTTACTGGGCTCCTCCCACCCAGCACAACGGCCTGGCTGCACTGGCGAGGGTGCCACATGGACCAGTGGATGCAGGTTCAAGGTGGGCAGTGGGGATGGTGCTGGCTTGGGAGACCTGCCAGCCCTCCCCCATCCCTTGCTTCCATGGGATCACCTCCTGAGACGCTCCCTCCAGCAGTCGCCCTGGGAGACATCTCCTCTCTCACCTTGGGGCTGCTGGGACTTGTCTCCTTAACCTGACACCTCGGGAGTCCGTCCCCTCCACTTTATCCTCCTTCTAAGTAAAACTCCTTAAAACAGCGTTCCTGGAGCCGTCTGTTTTCCCTCCCCTACTGACACCTGGCTGCTCTCCCCCCAGCCGTCTCCCTCTTATCTAAATCCCAAGGCGTCTTGTCTCTCCTGGGGAGATAAGGGGAATCCCTCTTCCCCACCCTCCCACCCCTGGCAGATACTGTAGTTACACATTAGGTGCACATTGCCTGACCCTTAGAATAACTCCTGGCACACAGTAGGCCCTTAAGTACTTGTGGAGTGAGTGAATGGACTGTGTGGCCCATCTCTTCCTCCTGTTTGGGAATCTGGAGTGGAAAAGCCTCAAGGAAGGCAGGATGGATTCACTCTTAACAGCCTGGTGTTCTTCCCAGCAAGAAAATGCCATCCGTTTCTCATGTTGGCTCCCGTTCAGTGTAATAGTCACGACAAGAGCAGCAAGAACAGTTAACCTGCAGGAGAGTGTAAAACGTGCCATGCCTTCCATGCCTATCCCTGCAGGAGGCTCTTTTTCTCCCTAGTTTGGAGACGAGAACGCTGAAGCTCCATGTGGCTAAGGCACCCACTTCCAGTAGGGAAGCGACAGAGTCGGGGCTTAAACCTACTGTGGGCCTCCAAGGCCCAGGCATAACATCACTACCCCACACACCTCTGCACCATTTCATTTGCTTTGCAAACTTTTCCTATTACAGCTGGGAACCCAAAGCTCAGAGAGCGGGGCTTGCCCAAAATCTCTGAGTGAGTATGTTGGGGAGGCATGGGCCACTTCAGGGCCAGACCCAGGTCCCCTGCTCTTGGGGCCCATGCATATCCCCTCCTGGCCCATGTCAGGCGGGGCTGTAATGAGCTTGCAAAGCTGGGCTCATGGTGTGGTCAAGTCAGAGTTGCTGACATCAAGACTACTGGGCTGATATAGGGGGATGCCCAGAGCGAGACAGTCTGGAGACAGACAGCCCTTTCTGCAGGTGGGGTGGGCAGAAGACTAGGTGGGAGTCATGGGGGGAATATCAGGGGACAGGTTGGGGGTGAAGCTGGGAGCTGGAGCTCTGCACAGTGTTCCCAGCTCCTGGGGCTCACACAGGTCAGAAGGTGAAGGGGGGTTATCAGCTCTCTGTCCTGCGTACTTTGATGTTATCTTTCTGGACTGAGAAGTTCAGCCCCAGGTTTGCCTAGAGGTCTTTGTTCCATCTGCACTGTGACATGAGCTACGCGTATTTGGTCAGGCAATTGCCAACAAGCCTTTACTGAGCACAGGCTCTGCTAGGCATCAGACTCCTGGGGATACATTGGCTATTAATGGTCACATCGACCCAGGGCTCAGCAGTGCCCAGGCTGTCCCTAATGTCCTCATAGGCTACTGACCTCTCCTACCAGGAGACACTGTTTCTATATTCTTGCTTCCTGTGAAACCCAGAGCCTCCGTTGCCTCCCCTGTGAAACAGGATCATGATGCTGCTTCACAGTACATTTGGGGGGATTAACGGAGATGAAGAAAAACTCTGAGTGCAGTGCCTGGCTTGCAGCAAGCCTCTTCCTACGTGTCTACAAACGCTAATTCCCTCCGCTTCTGGACTGGGCCCCCAGGTGCTGAATCAGGAAACCCAACCTGCCATCTAGGGCAGCCATGAATGGAGCCACATTTATTTGAACCCCCAAATGGCACATAGGAGGCCTGACAAAGGGTTTGGCATTGATGTGTGAATTTGTTTCTAGTGGAAGGTACCCAGTAGTATTAAAAAGAATCAAATCACATTTCATTACTAACACAGTAAATCACCTTGGTCCCAAATAATAATATCACCCCAATCATGATTTTGCTAAGAAATAGATTGGCACAATGATGTGAATAAAATCAGTCATGTAACTAACCCCTTTGGAAAACAGTTTTGTAATTTCAAATAAAGCAAAATATATGCCTACCCCATGACCCAGCAATTCCACTTCCTGCTTAGTATACGAGGGCTGCATGGGAAAAATATCCAGCCATACATGCCTCTATTTTTCATATTCTGTGGCTGGATACTTTCCGGACAGCCCTTGTGTACTTAACACATTGCGTACGGATCACGAGAATCTTCGTTTTTTCTGAGCCACACGTTAAGGACGGGTAACGAGAATTCTCGTTTTTACACTTGACCTTTATTTTTTGCAAGATTTATTTAATTAATGAGGTTTGGTTGATATATAACGAGCAAATATTATCAATGGATAAATTTACGTAAGTACAAAAAATTTCATTGAAAAGTTATAAATAATATGGAAGCAATAGCATTTTAAAGAGAAGAGTTCACTTCAACGTGGTCTCATTTAAATACCTGCTGGAACAGAGGGGTATGAGGGTTTTAAACCCTGCCGTACGCAACGTGTTAAAGGAGATGAGTGTGCGTGTTCACCAACACAGCAACTAGACTAGAATAGAATGCTCAGAGAAGCTTTGCTCATAATAGCCCCAAGCTGAAAAAGATGCAAATGCCCATCAATCAAAACTGGGTACATAAATTGTGGTGGATTCACACAATGGAATACCATGCAGCAATAAAGAAGAACAAACTGCTGAGAATACAAGGCATCAGGGAGCAATCTCAAAATCACTATGCTGGGCACAGAGGCCAGACACCAAAGATCACTCACTGCCTGATTCCATTTCAAGGAACTTCAAAAGCAGGCAAAATTCGTCACTGGTAACGTCAGGATGGCGACTGCATGTGGTGAAGAGGGGTATTGATGAGGCAGAACACGAGGAACGCTCTGGCTGGTGGTTACAGGGGGCCCCGTTTGGGATACATTTGGGAAATTCATCGAGCTGAACACTGAAGATCTGTGTGCCCTTTACTGTGTTTACATTATACCTCAGTTAAAAAGTAAAGAATCCAAACCACACACCCCTGTCCACTTCCTAATAGTGTGACTTTGGGCCAGTGGCTTCACCTCTCTGAGCCTGTTTCCTTCTTCTCTAAAAGAGGGTGACAATTTCTACACAACGGGGTTGTGAGGATTTAATGAGATGATTACAGTCGGTGCAGGGACCTGGCACACAGCAGGTGCTTGGCAGTGGGGGCCTATGTTGACATTGTCCAGTGGGGCCCAGGCTGGGCCTTGGACAGATTAGCAGCTCAGGAGGGGCCTGGCGTCTGCCCATGGATGTGACTTGTGTGTCTAGCTTTCACTCATCTGGTTTCTGTGACAATCTCCAGCTTCCCTTTCAAAGCTTGTCTCTCCACGCCCCTTCCACCTTCCACACTCAACCTACAAAGTGGAGCACAGTAGGAGCAGTTTAACTTCTCTATATGCCACCAAGGCTTGGTAAGAAAGATCTCCAACCACAAAGTTATCAGCTCTGCTCTGATCAAAATCCAGTAATGACCGCATGCATGCTGTAGGCAGGCCCTGGGCCAAGGGCCAGGGTGCAGTCATGAGAAGACCACGCAGAGTGTCTGCCTTCACGGAACTTAGAGCCTGATGGCAGAACATACAAAGAGCCTTGCGGACATGGGGCCTCTTAGGCATCTACTTCAGCAGACCTTGTCAGGGAGGATTGGATCTGGTAGGGAGTCCTGGAAGTCTTCCTGGAGGAAGTGACACGGGAGCACAGCCAGAAAGATGCCTTGGGAGCTGACCTGGCTCAAAGGGAAGGGAAGGGGAAGAATGAGTGGGAACAGCTTGGACACAGGCCCAGCAGGAGTGTGGATTCCGGGTGGCTGAAAGGACCTATAGTGACTGAAAGGGACTGAGAGGTCTACAGGGAGAGGGGTGGGATGAGTCCAGAGAGGCCTGTGGGCTCTCGTCAAGCCCCACCCTGTAGTTCCTCCTACTTGGAGCACCAGGAAGCCAGTCATTCCAGTTTTCTGCAGGGAGAGATGAGATGGTTAAATTGGCCTTTTGTGAAGAGTAACAAAACCTCCTGCTTGAGCACCTACCAGGGCCATGCACTAAGCTAGGCCCTCTGGCCACAGGCCTCATCATCCTGCCCACCTCCTGCAAGGGAGTCTCACTCCCACCTTTCAGGAAGGAGGAGTTAGGTCAGGAAGGTGTTATCATGACCTTCCAGCCAGGGGAGGGGAGGTGGTGGGATCCAAACCCAGCTCTGTCTGAGGCTGAACCCACACACTTCCCACTGTGCCCTTCTGATCTACAACAGCCTTGGGGTGTAAATCCCTTCCGTTCCCAGCAGTGCTTTCCTCGTTTCTGGGAGGGGCTTAGGTCTCTGGCCCTGCTGCTCTCCTAGGGAGTGTTGCCAAGTCAGATGAAATAAAGGATGAAGTGACCAATGGTCAGAGTAAGCAAGCCCTTCAGTCCTAGCCTCTTAGTTTTTAGAAGGGGAAACTGAGGCCCAGCGGGGAGTATTGACTGGCCCTAGATCAAGGAGTCAGGGCTGGGGTTAAAATGAGGGTTTCTGCCTCGGCTGCTTTATACCAGAAACCCAGGCAGAGCAGTGAGTGGCACAGAACTGCCTGTTTCTCTGACCTTGGTCACAGGGCCGGGACCCCTGCGAGGCAGGCTCTTGTCTGTTCATCTCGGGTAGAGCAGCTATGGACCACAGGCCCAGGCCAGATTAATTGTATTAGTAATAGCTAAAATTTATTAAGTGCTTTCGATGAGCCAGACACTGCTCAGTGCCCTTATCGAATTGTACTATTTCGTCCTTGGTGTTGCCTCACCCTCCTTCCACCTGACGAAGTGACTTGACTGAGGTCAGACTCCGTCAGAGTCTGTGAACTCTGGGCTGACCTGGCTGTTTCAGGGGCTGTTTGTCATTCTGATTGGTCAGATCAAGACCCTCCAAACCCCACCTGCCATGGGGCAGGGCTCTGAGATGATTCACCCACCCAGGGGAGCAGAGCAAACAGGGTGGCGTGGTCTGTGGGCTGTGAGCTCACATTGCCAGACCCCCAGTCATCGGGAACCTGTCAGCAGGGCCAGCCTACAGGGGAGCTGTCAGGATTCCGCAGCCACTCAGGCACGACCTGTCTCATCACCTGGAATGAACTCTTTGTGTCCTTTTGTCATCGACAGGAGCTCTAGAACCTGCCTTGCTTTAGAGAGGAGCTAGTCTGCTGGAAGAGAAGGACAGTGAAATGTCTGCTTTGCTGCTGGCACACTGTGTACCTTTGGGCAAGTCTCTTCACCTCTCTGTGCCTTGGTTACATCACTTGGCAAGTAAAGCTAGTAATGCCCACCTGCTAGAGTTGTGCAAATCCAATGAGAAAGCACAGGTAAAGGGGCTGGCAGAATAGCAGGGCTGCTAAGTGTTACTGTGACTCTAGAGCCAGATATCCCAGTTCAAATTCTGGCTCTACTGTTTGCTAGCCACTTGAGCAAGCTACTGATCCTCTCTTGCCTCAGTTTCTCCATCTGTAAAATGAGGAAAATAATCTTTTCTAGTTCACTGGGTTACTGTGAACATTCAATGTGTTTCTACGCATAAAGCTCTTAATGCCTGGCACAGACTAAACCGTAAGCTTTCACTAATGTTCTTATTTCCCTTGTCTTCCCCTCTCAACCTGCTTCTGTTCTCACTTTGGCTACTGGGAAGCTCAGAGTAAACATTGTTTCCTAATTAGTTACTATTTTATCCCATATTCATGGAACAATTCTCTTTCCCTTAACTTTAAGGACTTTCTGGATGCTCTTTTTACATAAATGTAATTTAAATATCATTTACAGTAGACTCTCAGTTAACCGGCACCCGTGGGGATCGGTAGATGCCGGATAAATGTAAGTAACTGCTCCGTTAACGGGAACTGGAGCAACCGGCACTCACAAGCTTTCAGCACTCTGAAGCAAAAAGATGGTGAGTGCTGCTTGCTTGAGTTCTGGTTAACAGAGTGTTTATTTACATTTATCCGGCATCTACTGATCCCCAAGGGTGCCGGTTAACTTAGAGTCTATTGCATTTAGATTATATACGTCCCTCCAATTCTTTCTAGAAATAGCAGAGTATGTCATATTTTATGAAAACCAGTAGGGTAGACTACACGTGTCATGGGGCCTCTTGTCTTAGAGCCTGTCCCATTCCTTCATACTTGTGACTTTGGTGGGTCCCAGCACATACTGATGCCCTGGAAAAGGAGGAATGGGGGCAGGGTCTGGGGGTGTGCATTTCCTGTGGAGTCCTCTCCCCACACCACCCAGCCCAGGGCTGGACACATCGTAAACATCCAGCAGAGACCCGGGAGTGAACCAGGCAGTTCAGACCAAGGTGTTCAGGAAGGGTTTTTGCTTGTGTGATGTCACAGATCCCTGCATGACATGAGCTCCCACCTAGGAAAGCTGCCCTCCCGCTTCCTCCTGGAGGAAAGTGAACTAGAAGCCGAGGGTATGGGGCCCAAGATGGAGAGGAGAAGAACGCTGCCCACCCCCAGGTAACTCAGGTCCACCTGAGCCATCGTGTCGTTCATTCCTCCTTAAACTCAGCTGGGTCTCCACTGGGCTCCAGTCGTTCACCAGAGGCTAGGGGTGCTGACCTCAGGGGACTCTCAGAAAGACAGACAGACAGAAGGATGGGTCTGGGGAGAGAATGCATGAAATGCTGCAACTGCTGCCATCAAGACACATGGTTTGACAAAGAACTTCTTTCTCAAATTTTCATTTCATTTATAACAGCTGTTGTTTGTTGAGTGCTCTCTCTGTGCCCAGAACTGTGCTAAGCCCTTCAGCTTCATTGTTGTGTTGACACCCCCTGGCCCCATCCTGCTGTCCTCTGAGGTGGGGAGTTTCATCCTTCATTGTCAATTAAGGAAACGGACCAGAGCAGGGATGTGACTGCTCGAGGCAGATCGGAAATGGGATGTAAAATCCAGAATCCTTACTGTTCTACCAGGTACCACCTCCTTCTGGGAAGAAATAGAGTGGGATCGTTTAAATTGGGGCTGACCAGGAAAATCCAGGGCAGGGGGTGGCTGCAGCAGTACAGGGTTTCCAGCTGGCAAGGAGAAGTGAGGGACGTGGGTGGAGCAGGTGGCATAGCCCGGACCCTTCAGTCGCATCAGAGGTTTGCTCTTTTCTCTTCCTGGAGCCCCAGACAGTCAGAGCCAGACTTTAGACGTGCTTGAGGCCCGTGTTCACCGGGTGTCCGACAGAGCAGACTCTGGGAGGAACACGGAAATGGCATTAAATAACACTGAATCACACTGTAAGAAAGTTCCCCTTGCTTTCTCCTCCACGCCTGCTGATTACTCACGGAGAAAGTCTCTGTTTCCTGCCAAGATGTCTCTAACACCTCGCTGACAGCCCCTAATCTCCCTTTTCAATAAGGAAAAGCAGGCCTCAGGCTCAGACCCTGCTAGGAGCTGGAATACCAGGGCACCATCTAGTTTTCATTGTGCATTGCTTGTTGCTGTATTTTTGTTTAGCGGACACATATAGAGCACTTATTAAGTGTCACTACTTTGCAAATGTTAATTCCTTTTGTCCTCATAACAGCTTTAGGATATAGGCACTATTGTTATTTTCATCTTACAGATGAGTAAGCTGAGGCACAGAGAAGTTAATAACTTGCCTGAGGTCACACAGTGAGTGTCAGAGCAAGGGTTATGAATCCAGGCAGCTGGCTCCACAGCCCATGTTCTTATGACCTCACCAAACTACTTCTGGGTATAGGAATCAGTACTGGTTTTCTTCTAGTTAGAGTAGTCACCTGATTTTTTTTCCCTTTACTAATGATTTTATTTCAGAAAAAAAATGAGTCACTTTAAAAGTGTAGTTCAAGTGGCTGTTGCATGGTTAAAGCCCTAATAATAGTTCAGGAATGACTGAAGCTTGAGGCACTCTGGTCTAATCCAAGCCCTTCATGTGCGGGTAGAGAAGCTGAAGCCCCGAGAGGGGACAGGACCAGCCCAGGGCCACACAGGAAGTGAACCTGTAAGTTACCAGGGCAGATGGGGCCACACCCAGCCTGCTTCCCGCACTCAGGGCTGGGGGGCAGCGGGAGGGAGGAGGACTGAGGTGTGCTCACCTGCCGGGAAGTGCCCCCGCGCTGTAACAGGATCCCTGTTATCTCCGCTGGTCCCTGCACAGGCAGGCCCTCACCCCAGGCCCAAAGCCCACGTCAGCATTTTGGCCACTGCTGAGCTGACTTCCGTTACATCCTCTACCTTGTCTCCCAGGTCTCCGTGCAGCCTGAGCCGGGAGCTGTGCTTAGCCTGCTGCCAGTGCTCACCTTCCAAACTTTCATACCTTGCCGGAAGGTTCCATGCCTCTGCCTTACAGAGACACCAGCTGACCTGGGTTCAGATTCTGGTTCTGCCCTGGCCCCATCTTCAGCTGGATGCTTAGCTGCTCTGAGCTTTGCTGACCCCATGTGGAAAGTAAGGCGGAACAAGGTCAAGGACAGTTGGCTAGGAGGATGCATGCAGCGAGGTGTGCCTGCTGCACTGAAAGGCGAGACTGGATGTCATTGCTCAGCTCTTTTCTGAGTCACTGAGTTTCAGGGGCCACCTCTTTCTTCTGGAATGACAAGGCTCCAGGGAAGAGAATGAATTGGGGTCATTGTCCCATCATAGAGAGGAGAAAACCAAGGCCAGCTTCTCCCAAAATGAGGCACTGGTCTGAAATTCCACTCTGTGGTCCGTGGCCCCTCTCACAGGCTTTGGACCCTGGCTGGTCACTAGTTCCATGGCCTTGGGTGGGTCGTTTCTTCTCTCTTGGCCTCAGTTTCCTCATCTATCAAATAAAACCCTATGCAGGGTTATCATGTGGCTTAAACGTGATGAATGTTCTTTGTCATATCTGTGGCACTCTACAGATGTTATTTATGACTGTCTATGCCTCGTGTAGACAGAAAAATCACTGTGCAGCTCTCCTACCATGTAGACAAAACATACAAGGGAAATAAAACCCCCTTTCCAATAAAAGCCTCTGAAAGGGGCCTGGGGGAGTTGGATCTAGGCTGATACTTTGTTTTCATTCATTCTTCCAATCAACTATCTATTAGCATCTGTGACTGATTAAGGCCATCGTGGTGTGCAAGAGAGAGCATGAGTTCCAAAATCTAGCAGCCCTGGATTTGCATCCTGGCTTTCCCACTTCCTGGCTGTGTGACCCTGGGCAAGTCCCTTCACCTCTCTGAGCTTCAGGTTCCTCGTCTCTAAAATAGGGATGATCAGAGGACCCGCCTCACCAGGGTGTTGCGGGGACTAAATGAGTTGGTGCATGTGAAATGCTTGGCACACATTCAGGTCACTACACTTGTGTAATTACGATACCCTGGGCCCTCCACTAAGCTCTGGTGCCCAATGCAAGTAGGGTCAGCAGACACACGAATCAGTCTGTCCCAGTCCTGGTGAAGGGGGCCGCGGTGCCACACCCAGCCTGGGTGGTCAAGGAAGGCTGCCCTGAGCCAAGTGAAAGGGGAAGGAAAGGGCACACCAGGAAGAGGGATCAGCACAGGCAATAGCTTGGTGTCCTGAGAGGGAGCCGTCCCTGCCTTTGGCTTCACTTGGGCTGTGTGTGGGAGAGAGGCAGGAGATGAGGCTGCTGAGTAGACAGGCCCCCTGGGGACAGTTTGTTGGGGGAGCTTGACAAGGTTAAGGATCTTCCCTGAACATCCTTTCACTTCCCCTCAATAACCTGGTGCGGATCTATCATCCCTGTATTTATCTAAACCCTTGCTGGACCCATTTATATCCTCAGCCTCTCCAGCTTCTCGGCGTAATGAGCTCCAGATGTGGTGAGGGGGCCTTCCCGAAACCTCTACCTCGAGCCCAGAGGGTGCTGGGATTGGGGGGCCGAAGGGGAAAGACTTAGAGCTGGCTCCCTAACCCTGGCTTCACGGGCTAAGACCCACAGATTAGGGTGGGTGCTGGGCCCTTGAGGATTTCGGGCCACTGAAAGACCTTAATCCTGGGGTGAGCACTCTGCCTACCAGGGCATCTGTGGGCCCCTCAAGGGGCACCCCACAGAGGTTGGACCCATTGTGGCTGCTCCAGGAGAGAGAGACGGATCAGCTAGAAAGTGCTTTCAACCCACAAAGATAGCAGGAATGTCCCCAAACCAAACCAGAATGTTAGGGCTTGAAGGGGCTCAGAAGCCTTTTGTCCTGTGGTTCCCAGTTGTCCACCTCAATTTCTACCATCTTCAGCCATGGTCTTGTTGTTCCTGAAATGACTCACTTAGTACAGTTGTCCCCCCTTATCCATGGGGGACATGTCCTAAGACCCTCAGCGGAAGCCTGAAGCCGTGGATAGTGCCAAACCCTCTATATACTGAGTTTTTTCCTGTACATACTGACATACCTATGGTAAAGTTTAACATATAAATTAAGCACAGTAAGAGATGAACAATAATTAATAATAAAATAGAGCAATTATACCAGTGTCACCCCAATAAATTTAACAATAAAAAAATAGAACAATTATAACAATATGCAGTATGCCGTAATGGTTATGTGAGACCTTGGGGTCATTATTAAGTAGAATAAGGGGGACACAAGAGCTGTCATACTGAGATAGTCAATCTAATAACCGAGGTGGCTACAAAGTGATTAGTGGACAGGTAGCATACTCAGCATGGCCACCCTGAACAAAGGGATGATTCACGTCCTGGGCAGGATGGAGCTACTTAGAACGGGGCACCAGTTAAAACTTAGTTATTGTTTATTTCTGGAATTTTTCTTTAATACTTTCAGACCACAGTTGACCACAGGTAACCAAAACCACGGAAATAAAACCGCGGATAAGTGGGGACTACTGAAAATGTATTAAGGAAAGTCCGTAAATAAAACACCAAAATCACTTGACCCAAATAGGAGGTAACTGTCACTATAAATACAGCAGAAACTGGACTGGGTGATGATGACCCTGCGCAAGCCTGATGCTTGCTTGCTGTCTCACCTGGACTCCTGCAGAAAGGAGGGGAGCCCGTGACAGGGGCTAGGGGCCCAGAGGGGCGTGGGGAACAGCAAAGGTGATGCAAGGATCGGCTACAGGAGCTGGTCGCTGCTGTGGCCAGCTGGGCTCGGTCTCCCAGGAGCTCGTGTGGGACCAGGGAGGCTGGCCTCTCCAGGCGATGTGGCTCACGGGGAGGTATCTCCCACGCGCTCTCAGTTTGCTGGACACGAGAGGATACAGGCCTCTGCAGGCCCTAAAGTGGACGCAAGAGATCCATGTGAGGTGAGGTGAGGCCCCTGTGCTCTAGAGGCAGCTCTCCGCAGGCCCTGAGCCCTGCCTGCAGCGTGTTTCAGACGGGCAAAGACTCCTCTGTGAGCACTCAGGAGCCTGAAGAGCGTTGAACAAGGGCCATGTCCTCACTGTCATATTGTAGAATGCCGCGTCAGGTGCCACCAGGTCCTCTTGCAATCCCCGTGGAGACTGCCCAGCTCGGCTCCCCTCTCACTGCACTACCCGACCTCCTGCATGTTTAGTTCCACTCACTTTCAGTTTGAGAAAACAATCTTTAGATGGATGCAAGAGAGGGGATCCCCAAATTGAATGGGCAGGAGGCTCCCTTCAGTCAAGCGATTGTCTGTGGGAGGAATCAGAGCCCCAGAAAGGTCCACCTGTCCCAGTGGTCCCCCGTCTTCTTCTTGCCCCCCAGACCAGTGCCCTCAGGATGAATTTCTGAATTTTTACTGTTAGAGGCAGGACACAGGACAGAGGAGAGCCATCTCACGAACTTGAGAAGGCTTTCTGCGGAAGCCAGATGCAGTGGGTTCAAATATGAGTGCTGCCCCTGGCTGGTCACATGACCTTGGACAATTACTTCACTGCCCTATGCCTCGGTGTCCTCACCTGTAGAATGGGGATAATACAGTGCCTTTCTCCTAGGAGTGTTAAGAATGTTAAATAAGGCAATACATGCAAATGCTCCCAGCTGAACCTGGCACAAGCACTATGTGTGTTTACTGCTGCTATTATTATTATTATTATTATTATTATTATTATTATTATTAACAGGGAAGAAAGAAAGGAGACTCACATTTATTTAGTCCTCCTAAGGGCCAAGCACTGGGCCTGCGTTTTGCATAGCTCATCTTATGCAATCCTTAGGGCAACTCTAGGAAGGTACTTGTTTATCCGAGGGGAAGACAGGGCTTCAAGCACATAAGTGACGTGCCCAGGGAGATACCATTGCGGTGGGCGCGGCCCCCATTCTGGGCACATGGATGTTGGCTACATAGACTCAGGCAAAGTGGAGAGCTGGGGAGATGTGAAAGGGGCCAAACCAGCCCTGGGGTAGGTGGCTGGTGGGGTGTGGGGGGGACCTCAGGCTGGACGGGGTGGCTAGGCTGGCTCAGGAATTCCGGGGGAAGACTTTCTCGCACAGGCACTGGGGAGCCACCAGCAGGCCATAAGCAGGGAGTGACATGATAAAAGGGGTGTTCGGGAAGGGTCGGTGCGGCTGCGGTTTCAGGATGGATGGGCGGCGGAAAGGTCCGGAGGGGAGGCAGGAAGCTCAGCCGAGTGGCTGGACTGGAAAGGTCCCCAGAGGCTGGCACAGGGAGCCTTGAGTCACACTGACTCCCAGGACCCCGGGGGGCAAACGCTGGCCTGCGGTGCTGAATGGGCCCCAGAGACCCCGGCCTCCTTCCCTTCGCCAGCTTTCGGCTTTATCTGGGAGTCTCTGGAGGGTGTCCCACTGGGTTGCACAGGCCTGGCTACCTGCAGATTTATGAGGTGTGGGGGAAGCCAGGCGGGCAGGGTGGCGGGCCTGTGAGACAGGCCTATAGGAAGAGGCGAGCGTGGGAGGATGCTCTCCAACCCACAGACACGCTCTCACCCCACTTCCACCTTGGAACCCGGCTGGCCTGGACTGTTGGCTTCGTACCCCTCCACTCACCATTCCTGAGAGCTTGCCCTAGGCCAGGCTGGGAACCCAGCACCTGTTGCCTCAGTTTCTCCTCGCAGACACCCTGAGAGGAGAGGGGCCACATGTCAGCATCTTAGACATGAGAAGGCTGTGCTACCCTCACATTACCTAGTAGCCGCCAGTAGGAAGAACGCGCCAGAACCTTCTGTGCCTGGGTCAGAGATGTCTACACTATGTCAAGAGCGGGCTAGCAGCAGTGCGTGGAGTACGATTCCATTTATGACTTTCAAAGGGATAAATATGCATTTATGCCTCTCTCGCTACACATTTTATGCACAGTGAAATGTCTAAGTGATATCTAATTGTGACTGCTAGAGAAAGAGCTTTGACTTTTCACTTTATACTCTTCTATAATGTCCTATAATAAGCATATAGTTTTTTCACTTAAAAATTGCTTTTAGAATTCAAATAATGGCAGGGGTGATGTCGGAAGGAGAGGGAGGGCCTTCTCCGTGTGGTGAGGGCTGAGGGTGCTCAGGGCTTGGGTCCTTCTCTCTGTGCTAAGAGCTCTGCCCCCAGGAGACCCCAGCCTCACGGGGGACACCCTGCTGACCCACGTGGACAACTCTAGGGAGCACTGAGGTAGGGGGGCTCAGTCGAGGCGGGTCTTCCAAGGGCTGTGGCCCATGAAAAATGGTCCGATTTGACGAGCTGGGAAAGAGAGCTGAGGGCATTCTAGAAGGGAAGCTACGAGCAGACGCCAGTCAGATGTGAATCCAAGTCTTTGCTCTTTGCCTTCCCAGCTGTGGGACCCTGAGTAAATGTTGTCATTTCTCTAAGCCTCAGTTTTTTCATCCATGTAATGCGGATCCTAATGTTACTAAAAATCAGACTGTGTTCACTAGTTGTAAGTTTTTATTTTTTAGGTATGGAGACCCCAAAACTAGGGGATGGTCCCAGAGAGCTGGAAAGCACCCTGCCAGATGTCTGGGACCCCAGCCCGATTAGGCAGAGGGTCAAGGAGGATTGTGTGAAACCACAGGGAGGGGGAGGCAGTTTCTTCTCCTAGGAGGGGCTTCCTAGGCAGCTGAACAAGAGCAGGGAGACTGGCAGCACCTCATAAGGACCCCAGGCAGCTCTTGCACGAAGACCTGCATACCCAGTGGAAATGACACTCATTTGCACGGGTGCTGCTGCTTGAATGGGACTCCAGGACACCCACAGAGCGGGACCCTGGTGCCTATCCCGTAGTTAGCTAATGAGCACACCAGAAAATTGAATCAGATCATGAGCATTTCCTCCTCAGGGCCTTTGCACTTATTCTTGCTTCTGCTCGGAACAGTTTTTCCCATGATGTTTCTAGCTGACTTTCTCACCTGCTGCGAGGGATCCTGAAAGAACACAGCACAGCCACTGGCCACTGTGGGCCTTTAGCAAAGCCCTTGGCCTCCCTGAACCACAGTTCTGTCACCTGTAAGATGAAGACCCTGAGGCTTGCCTGTGTCCTGTGTGCCTCTCGTGTGCCGTGCGCCCATCAGCTGGGGGAGCTGTTACCCTTTATTGCACTTAATGGTGGTCTGTCTGCCCTTTGGTGTCCCCTCCCCATTATCTGCATTGCTCAGGGCTGGATCTCCTTCCTCTAGCACAGGGCTGGCATGTAGATGCACAGTGAAGGTCTGATGAATGAATGAATGTCCACGTGGCAGGATTGGCGTGAGGAATACTGCGTGGAAGGAGGGGAAAGTGTGTTGCAAACTGAAGAACCATTGCACTGTCAACCTTAGGAGCCTTGGCCCGAAGCCAGGCCAACCACATCCTCCAGGCCTCTGCCTTGGGCTACCCTTCTGTGTCTCGGAATTCAAAGCCATTTCCACACACAGTTCTTGTCCCCATCCTGTTCTGTGACACTTCAGAGGAGGTGTGGGCAGTGTGCTCCCCGGGGCCATTAGCATCACACCTTCCTTGATGATGATAGCACCTTCTGGAGGGGCCCTGTTCTCCACAACCACACTTGCCTGGTGGCTCCTGCAGCCACTAGGCCTCCAAAGCCAGACTCTGGGCCTAGCTGACAGGCCTGGGTGTGTGTATGTGTGTGTTGGGAGGGACCACAAGGGCCTGCCCCAAATCCTACCTGTGCAACACTCTGTCTGCCCATCAACCTAAGGCTTAGGCACTTCCCAGTTTTCAAAATGCATCCACAACCTCTCATTTGTTATAGATGCCAAACCACTGAGGCAGATGAGATAGATAACAGCGCACCCACTTTACAGCTAGGATAACTGAGACTTAGAGAAGTTCATGCTTGGTTTATTCAGAGTGTAAGCTGCCCTACCCTCCCAGATCCCTTTGTTTGGTGGGGTTGAGGCTCTCAGAAACAATTACGTCCCAGGGTGGGGACACCCAGAAAGGGGGCCTGGGGGAGCCCAGGAGGTGCCCTTGAGCCAAACCCTGAGGGCTGAGCAGAATTCTGGCAGGTAGGGTAGGCTGGGGGAGCTATTTTGGCCAAGATCAATCAATTCCAGGCTTGGCTGTAAGGGGCCTGGTTTTTAAGGACAGGAGGGGGGCTGGATAGTGTATGGAATAGGAGGGGCAGGCAGAAAGCAGGAAGAGAATGGCAGGAACTTCGTCCTGGAAGCCCCGCACATAGTAGATTCTCAGTAAGTGTTTGTGGAAGAGGCTACCAGTCTCATTTAGATCTTCACCTGTGGTAGTGGGGAGCCACCAACCCCACTTGAGTGATAGGGTCTGAGTTGTGATGTGGAAAGGACATCCTGGTGTATGTGGGGGGGAGGGGGAGGGCAGCAGAAGCAGGGTTTTAATCAGCATCTATTGTGCTTTCGCTTTTGCTTCTCACAGCACCTCCTGCCCTACCTGTTCCCTCTTGTCTGGCTCCAGGTGGCTTCAGCCCTGTCCCCAGGGAGTAGTTTTCCACCCTTCCCAAAACCTGAGCCTCCAAGGATTTGCTTCCTGTTTCCCTGGCCACGGGAGGGCTGGCATGTGCCTGTGGCTCACACATCCCCCACCCCCACCCCACACCTCCGTGACCAGGAGGGGAGGCCAGGCCAGCTGAGCTTACCCCAGGGCCTGCAGTCATCATGTCCGCCTGTTACACCCATTGTTTTTCTCCTCCCTGGCCTCTCCACTGTACCAGCTGCACCCTAGGAAACTGGCCTTAGGACCCTTATGATGGTGGCTCTGGGACAGTTCTGACAGCCTTGGGAGCATGGCCATGTCTTGGGTAGGTGTGCAAGATCCTATTTGGCCATTGTCTCTCATCCTTGCCACAACCCTGCAATGGAGGGTCCTGTTTCTCCAGATGAGGAAACTGCAGCTCAGAGAGGTGCATTCACTTACCCAATGCCACACAGCTCAGACCATGGTTGAGCCAGGTGGCTTCAGCTGTCTCTGGTGCCTGTGGTCTTGCCAAGCACAGGTGTGTGGGCTAATCCAGGCTGGCTGGCTCATCATCATCTGAGAAGCTTGTTGGAAATAGAGATTCCCAGTCACCAATTACCAGCCCCCTCCCAAGATTCTAACTTTTTCCATCTTATGGGTTAAGGGACAGCCAGGAGCAGTGTTTTTAAAAGGCACCTGAGCCCATTGTGTTGCGCAGCCAGCTGCTACCCTATGCTACCACCACATGATGTGAGAAGCTCACAGATTCTGCAAACAAAACCAAACCAGGAGTAGAAAGAACATACCAAGGTAGTGGCAGCGGTCATGCAGGGGTGGAGGGACGATAGTGGGGAGGTGATGATGACTTTTTACTTTGTATTTCCCTGTGACTTCTCTACGTTTTCCAAATTGCCTTTTATGAGCGTGTATTGCTTTTATAACGAGAAAATAAATAACAGAGCATGTGGAGGGGCGTGACGTGGAGAGGGGCTAGAATGAGAACTGGAGAGGTGTGTGCACTGACCTGGGTCAGCGCCCGGCTCTGCCCCGCCCCTGACACTGAGCTTTTGGACAGAGCACCTGAGCTCCTGAGCCTCAGTTTTCTCATCTGTAAAATGGGAAAACCTCAAGGTGTGAGTGGAAGCGTCATGAAGACAATTCCCCTCAGCCAACAGTTGTCCTTCCATTCCTCACCCCATGCCTCTCTTCCCCTGGCAGCAGTGCCTCTTATACCAGATGCCCTTTGCTACCCATGTCCAGTGGCTGCCTCCTCCCTTGCTCTAGCCCAGACCCTCGTAGACTGTGGGAGCCAGCAAGGGCTCTGGGGACCACCTCAGCCAACCCTGTTTTACAGCTGGGGAAACTGAGGCCTGGAGCTCCCTCGGTGGTTGGTGGCTCTGGGTCCCCAGGCATGGGGGCGGGGGCTTGCACGTGTTTGCTGCACATCGCTCTCCCTGTCGGCGCCTCGCTCAGTGTGTGTGAGGGGCAGCAAGTCACCATCTGTGTTTTCCAATAAAAGAAAATGAAAATTGAAGCACATTAAAAATAGCTCAATTGGGATTCCGCGCAGGGCTCAGCAGCCTGCTGTGGCAGAGACGCCCAGCCTGCCTCCTCTCTCCTCCAAGCCTGGCACCGAAGCCACCAGGAAGTCATCTGAGGCAAATGTCTGCTGGGAGGGGCCGGGGGCAGGCATTGTGCCTGATAGCACCAGTCAGGCGCTTGGAGACCCTCAGTTCCGGCTTCCCAGCTCCCAGCTGTGGACATCCAGGGTCTTAGGGTCCCAGTAGCAGCCGGAGAAGATGGAGTTAGAACCATATGCCACCTCACTGAGCAGACATTGAGTATTCTCACCCCCAGGTCCCCAGGGCCTTCAGCTGGAGCCCCCACTTCCCAAGGATGCTGCATGAGGGGTGCCCTATGTATGGTCCAGAGGAAGGCAGTCTCATCTGGAGACTTGGGTCCCCAACCCTCTTGCACTGACTCACTGGGCCTCACACAAGCCAGGACCGTCTCTGGGCCCATTTCCTGCTCTGTACAGTGAGGATATTGACAGGCCGCGAGAGTGGTGAGTGAGTGGGCGTCTGAGCCCGGGTGTCAGCTGGAAAGGAGGCTGATTTCTGCATTTCCTCCTAGAGGACATGGGAGAGGACACAATGAGAGGACACCAGTAAACTCCTAGCTGGGTGCCTGGCGTGGATAGGGGCTCCACAAATGGCCATTAGCATAACCATTTTCATTATGCTTGTTTTCTGTGAAATGGGAATGTGATTTCATGTGATATCAAATGGGAATGCGAGCTGTAGGAAGCCGTGAGGCCATGGAAGAGGCTTTGCACAGGATACAGCTGCTCCCGATGAGGAGGGGCTGGCTTCCATCTAGGGGTGCTGGTTCTGTGACTCAGGGTCTCTTCCTCCCCCAGGGGTTCAGCTCTGTGCAGGGTCCTCCTGTACCTGTGACCTCAGCTACTGTGCAAACCTCTGTGAGGCAGACAGTGGGACACGATGCCTGCCCCCCACCCCCGAGGCCCAGAGCATGTTGGGGTCAGAAGTAATTCCAGGTTCCATGGCCCGGCCTTCAGCAGAGGTCCAGTGCCCAGTGGGCCTGTCAGATCAGAGTGTCCTGGGAGTGGGCAGGGTTCTCAGGGTGGGCCAGAGCGGCTGGTGCCTGGGCCTGTACAAAGAGAAGCCAGACCGTGTCCTGCCAGACAGCCTTGGGCAAGTTCTGTCACTTCTCTAAGCCTCAGTTTCTTCATCTGTGAAATGGGGCTGATAATAGCTCCCCGACTTTGGCAGGGCTGGCACATGATAAGCACTAGATAGATAGTAGCCCCAAGGATAGCTCACTCCCACCCTGCTCCCCGATCCGTCCAGAGCAGACTGTTGCTGGGCCCACCGGTGCCCAGTTACATGGGATCGGCATCTGCCCTGCCGCAGCCCCAAGCCTTCCCAAGACACACACAAGCAGACAGGACTGGAAATGCTAGGGGTGGGGGGCTCTCCTTCGCCTCAGCTGTGAGCCCCCCAGCTCTTCACCCCTCACCACTGCCCCTACTCAGCAGAGGAGCTCAGCTTGTACTCAGTGGCAGGAGTGAGTGGGGGGTTCTTGAGGACAGAGCGGTTGCTGGGGTGCATGAGGGCACCCCTTTATGAAGGACCATATATGAGTTTCTTACTGTTGCTGCCACATCTTAGGGGCTTCAAACAACACAACAGTGTTCTCTCCCAGTACTGAAGGTGAAGTCTGAAGTGGGTTTCACCGGGCCGAAGCCGAGGAGTCAATGGGGCAGTGCCCGCTCTGGAGGCTCTAGGGCAGAACCTGCTTCCTCGCTCTGTCCAGCGTCTGGAGGCTGCCTGCATTCTTCGGCTTGGAGCCCCACCCTCCCCCGTCCAAGTGCATCAGTGCAACCCTCTACTCCCTCCCTCACGTCTCCCCTCTAATTCTCACCATCCTGCCTGTCTCTTCTATGAACCCATGTAGTTACACTGGGCCCACCGGATAACCCAGGATCATCTCCCCATCTCAAAATCCTTCATCTCATTTGCGGTCCTTTTTGCTATAGAAGGTGACAGGTTCTGGGGATTTGGAAGTGGGCATCTCTGTGGTGGGGAGACACTGTCCTGTCTACGTCGAATGAAAGAACTAGAGTCTGCCTTCTTGACCAGGGGTCCCGGCTAATGTTGATGATAATAGCATTACCATACCTTCCATTTATTGAGTGACTGCTTTGTGCCAAGTTGTGTAGAAATTTGAGTTATACTAATGACAGTCAATATTTTACCGAGCACTTACTATAGCCAGACACTGGGCTGAGCACGTTCCATGCATGACCTCATTGTCACAACCACCTGCAAGGCGAGGACTAATGTAATTCCCATTCCACAGCTCAGAAAGGGAAGGAAGTAGCTTGCCTGGGGTCACTAGGTTAGGAAGTGGGGTTCAAATACAGCTCTGACTGCTGAGCCCACTCTCAGTTCCCTGGACTACACCATGAGATCTGCTGCTTCCCTGGCATTTGAACCCCACACCCGGGTTCCACCTCCAGGCTCCTGCTCTCTTGCCCACCTTGTCCAACCACCCCGTGTATGTTCCTTGCTCTCTCCGCGATAACCAGAACTGCTTGCTCAGTGTCGCATTTGTCAGTGGGTTCCTCCAGGCAGGGGCTGTGGCCATGGTGGGCACACAGTAGGGGCTCAGTGAGGCAATGTGTTGAAATCGGAGGCAAGAAGATGGGCAGGGTATTGAGGATTGCGGCAGGGGGAGGGGATTGGATGTACGACTGAAGAATTCTATGTCCCGGTGGGAAGCGGGGGACTGGGAGGCCAGACCATTTGGGCACTAATTCTGGCCACACCACTGAGTGGCTGACATGCAGCCTTGGCGCAGACCTTCCTTTCTGTTTTTTGTTTTTTATTTTTAAAGATTTATTTTGTTTGAAAGAAGTTGAGAGAGAGAGAGAAACAGAGAGAGAGAAGGGGGAAGGGCCAAGAGCAGTCTCCATAGTTGTACATCTTCAGTTGTGAAATAGTTTTATTCCACACAGGTGGATGTGAGTTTGTGCTGGGTGGGAACTGAACTTGGGGCCTCCCACATGGGAGGCGAGAACCTTCGCCGCCATCCCAGCGATTACCAGTTGTGTTGCAGTTTAGCATATGGGTTTGCACAGCTGGAGCTGGGATTCGATCCCTGAACCTCACAGTTGCAAGGCAAGCGCTCAAGCTGCTGAGCTATCCTGGCATCCCCTCGACCTTCCTTTTGGAGGCTTCTTGTCTATATAGGGCTCTGTTGGCCCTCTGTCCCCTCTCAAGGCCTTCAGGAATCACTGGCCTATTGAAAACTCCGAATCCATGCCTGTGGGCACTGTGACTGCTGATCCCATGGGCCCTTCCTCAGTTTCGTCTTTCCATCTGAAAGAACTTTGGGGGGCGGGGGGGGCCTCTCCTAGGTCTGTGTCACTGAGTTTTCAGCCCCACATACTGCCTCACCATGGAGTCTTGGACCAAACTCCAGGCTGCCTCAGTCTTCCCATCTCCACATTGGGTGCTCTTTTCATGCCTCAGCCCCTGGTGTGACCGCTTCACAGCCTCTGCAGGACTTCCCACCCTGGGGAAGCCCCTGCCAGCCCCTCGGGGCAGGGGCAGAAGAGCAAGAGGCTCTGGGACCGGAAGGGAGCACGTGCCCTCTGTGCTCATTCAGTCGCAGGCTCAGGGAGGAGTCCTGAGAAACTCCCTGTGCATGGCAGCCTCCATCAGGGTCTTCCCGCCTCCCCAGAGAGCTCAGTTGTAACCAGCAGGAAATGGGACAGATAATTGCAGCTTTAAATAAGGCCAAGTGAATGCTCCCTGCCAGGCCCAGCCCGAGGGATTTTTCTGAGCTTCGGTGGAAGGCAGCAGGGAAACCCCAGGTGGCGTCAGACTCCCAGTGCTGCCACCAACTCCCTGGTGACCCCAGGCAGGTCACTGCCTTTCTCTGAGCCTCAGTTTTCTCATCTGTTAAAAGGGGAACAAATGGCATCGCCGTGAAAAGTAGCTGGCAGAGTGCCTGGCACATAGTAGGTCCTCAGTGGCTGGAAGTCAGGATTGTGATTATCACCCCACCTCCGAGGTTTCTCCGGGAGCTGTCCTCAGTCTCGTTGGTCGCCAGGTAATGAGGAGTGATAAAAATTGTGTTGCTAACCTCACTTGAGCAAAGCTGACTGTGCCAGGCCTTGTGCTAAGAGCTTCGCATCCGTACCTGTGCGTAAGGCTTGTTTGGTGCTCCCAGTTCCCAGATGAGGTCAGCAAGGCGGCAGACGTGGGGTGGGTGTGGGGAGGAGAGGACCAGTAGGGGCACCCGCCAGCGGGAGGGGACTAGACCACACGCCTCAACCCTGTCGGGGAAGCAGCCCATCCCTTGTGGTGCATGCCAGCATGGTAAGAGGCTTGAGGTTCCAGATCCAATTTCTCCATTAGCGCGGGCATTCCTGAGCCTGATGTCAGCGTCAGCGGGTCTGCAGGGGCCACCCCACGCCGCTGCCGCTGTCGCCGCCACCTCCACAGAATTCCTGGTAAGGAGGAGCTCTGGTGTGGGCCGGGGGGGTTGAGGGCTGATCAGGCAGGGCGGGGCGCTGGGGCCGACTGTGGCCAGTGGTCCTGTGGTCTCCCAGGTGGACAAGCTGAGTGGCATGGCCAACAGCTTGGGAAGACTGTTCTTGGCTCAGCCCTGAGGCAGGCCCAGGCTGGCGTGTTTGTGGGCTTGGCACAGACCACCTGCTCACCACCTGACATGGCCTCTCCTTGTGCCTATGGGGAACTGTCTCCTGGGCATAAGGACACCAAGAGCCACCACGGTCCACTCAGCCTCCAGGATTGCAGGACCTCTGCCCCCATCCAAACACCAGGCTGGGAAAGGGTGTCAGACACACTGTGGAGAGGAGTGCCCAGAGAAGGGACATCTAACCCAAGCTGGGGAGGGAGGGTGGTGGTCAGGCAAAGCTTCCTGGAAGAGCAAGGCCTGAGCTAAGTCTTAAAGGGTACAGGGGACTTTGCCTGGTGAAGGAGGTAAGCATCCTGGGCAGGGGGAGCAGCTCCGGCAGGTAAAGGAGGCGAAAGGGGAGTCTAGCATATTTCAGGAACTCTTTCCTGCCCTGGGCCTCACTCCCGCCCGCCTGCCTGTCCGTCCTGCTCCCATCTTTTCAGAGAGGGTGTTGCAGGCAGGGGCATGGCCAAGAGCAACGGCTCGGCTCCAGCTGACGGTGAGCAGGCTGGCTCTGTGGGGTGGAGGGAGGTGAGGTTGGGGTCAGAGGCCAGGGTCAGCCCACAGAAGGCCTTGAATGCCAGAATGGTCAGGTGGTCCCCTCAGGGCAGGTGATGGAAGCAGCTCTGCCTGGCCCATCAGCTGATCAGGATCTCAGGGCAGGCCTGTAAAGTCACAGATGAAGGGCCTGCGCCCTCAGGATGGTGGCTGACTTCTCCACGGAAGCCTTCCATGACGTCATGGAATGTGTTGCGCAGGCAAGACGTCTCTGCCACCATCCAGGTGAAGTGACTGTCAGGGCTCGCCTCCTGTATCTCCTCTGGACACTCCTCAGGGTGCAAAGACACCCACCCACAAGTTGTGGTGGGAGAGCCCGGACTGGGCATCAGGTGGCCTTGTTCCCTGCCCACTCCCTCTCCCTGGTGCCAGCCTCCCACCTTTGGATCAGATCACACCTGCTTCCTGTCCTCAGGCTCAGAAACCCCTCCCCACCCCCATACCCTTCCTGACCCCACCGCTTGCTCTAGCCCGCACCTGAGACTATGGGCTCCCAAAAGGCTCCTTGAGGTCACACAGCCCAGCGATGAAAGTCCGCCTTCCCCACGAACTTGCAGGGGGTTGTGACCCACTAACTTGTCCTCATTGAGCCTCAGTTTGCTTATCTGCAAAATGGGGACAGTGATGTATCCCTTGAAGGGCCTAGGGAGGCTTAGATGAACTCAGATGTGATCCTTGGATGTCCATTGCCTGGCATAGTGCCTGGCATGAAGGAGGTGCTCAGTAAACAATCACCATGATGACTGGGGTCCTGGGGTGGGGGGTGGTATTCCTTTACCTCCTGGCCAATCTCCTCCTTCCTCTGGCTCAAGGGACCCCTCCCCTAGTATCTTTTCAGCTCTAAAGGGTTCCCTCATTTGAGTCCTATTACTTCTCAGGCCCTTCCTGCTGTTGTTAACCCTTCCGTGCCCAACCATGCCACAAACCCCTGCAGCTCATGCCGGAAGCTCCCAGGCTTGGCTCTTTGTCTTATGTCACCTCTCCGGGTGTCAGGGGCAGTGGGGAACAAACAGTCACTGATGATGAAGTTATGGAGGCTCTGATCATGAAGACGATGATGGGAAATTGTTAGACAATTCTCCTGTGAAACATGAGGAAACGCCCCAGCAGAGCTATGTCTGCGTAACCGCCTGAGATGCCAGGCACAGTTGGCAAGTGAGCCCAGGGAGTGAGAGAACGCAGGTGGAGACACACTGAGCAGAGATGTGCTCTAGGGGTTCTGTCACTGTACCCACACTGCTGAGGGCCACAAAGGCAGAGCTGGAGGGGAACATTAACGTCAGAGGGATGGAGGCAATTTGGAAACAGTCTCTCTGAGGCAGCAGCTGCCCTCAAAATGAGCAAGGGCTTTGGGGCCATCAGACCTGGGGTGGAATCTTTCCTCTGCTCCTGACCTGCTGTGTGGCCTGGGGCAGCCCTCTGTACCTCTCTGATCCCTAGGCTACAATTTCTTCATCTATGAAATGGATCAGTTACATGAGAGAATGCAATAACTGCTGAATCAGGCCCCCCTGCGATGGCTCCCCTCTGCCCTCGGGATTATCTTAGCCCGTCAGTCTGGCATTCGAGGTTTTTTTGCGGTGCCTGGAATTCTCTTGCTGCCAGGCCTTCCTTACGCAGCTCCCTGCAGGGGCTGTGCTGCTCTCCTCCCAGCTTTTGCACAAGCTATTCCTTCTGCGTAGAACACCCTTTCTACTTCTCACAGTTCTTCCTTGTTCCCTGCTTCCAGCCTGGCTGTCTCCTACTCAGTACGTGGGGTTCAGGCCAGGTGTCACTTGCTTGGGAAGCCTCCTTTGACTCCCAGGCAGGGTTTGGGTCCTCCCTTTGCTGTGCAGTTACATCTGTCTATGCCTTGCATCCCCCTTCCAGACTGTGCAACAGGGGATCACAGTGGGAGTGAGGCTGAATCTGGGCTCAAGTTCTCATTCACTGGGTCCTCTGTGGGCTAGGATGGGCCTCTGCCATATCCATGCTTGATATGATGGGGAAGCCAGGTCTACAGGCCGGGGTGGGGGTGGGGGGCAGGGAAACGAGTTATCTGGAGGAAGGGAGAAACCAGATTCAGAGACAGCAGGACATCTCAGGATGCCAGCCAGAGCAAGGAGCCACATCCAAGGGTAGAATGTGGAGCCTGGAAAGTCCTTGAGAAGTGGGGGTGGCAGCCATTAAGGCTTTAGAGTTTGTTGCAAATCAGCACATTTTTTAGGTCAGCAACTGTGTCTATTTTTTATTCTCTGCTGCCTAGCATGGCCCTAGCACATAGTAGGTGTTTGATAAACGCAGGCTGGCTGGCTGGCTGGAGTAAATAGATAGATAGGCAGTAGATTTTCAGATATATAAGTGATTGGTATGAATGGATGGATAGGTAAATGAATGGTCAGGTGGATAGACAAAGGAAAAGAAAGAAAGAAGGGGAGAGAGGTTGTTTCAGTGGGAAGATGATGGATGGGTGGATGGATGGATGGATGGATGGATGGATGGATGGATACCGAAGTGGGATGCTAGATGCATGGGATGGCAAATGGGTGGTGCATTATTGGGTAAATGGAATTATGGACAGATGAGAGGGTAGATGGATAGACAGATGGATGGGTAGGTGGGCAAATGAGTGAGTGGATGACAAGAAGCCAGAATGATTTCATAAATAGTGGCTTGGATTAGATAGTTCAATGGATGGATGAGTGTGAGAATGGGTAGGTGGATAGATGGATGGGTAGGTGGATGGATTGTTGGATAAGTGAATGGATGGATGGATGGATGGATGGATGGATGGATGGATGGATGGATTAATGGATGGATGGATGGATAAGTGAACAGACATGCAGGTGAGTAAATAGGTAAGTGGATGGGTGAGTAGATGGCAGAATAGTTGATGGATAATTGCAAGGATTGGATAATGGGAAAGATAGATGGATGGGTGGATGTGTGAGTCAATGGTGAGTGAATGAACAGTAAAATCTCATGTGGCTAAATGCCTGACATCTTGCCCAGAAGCAGAGGGGTGGTCTGGATTCTGGGATTTGAGTTAATTGTCCTTCACTGGGAGAAACCGGTGCCAATTAGGCAAATAGATCCAGTCCCAGCAGGTCCTGCAGCAGGCTTGCTAATTGACTCCAACTTGACAAAGCCTGGCTTGGACTAACAGTGGCCTGTGTCTTATTGACTTGTAATTTACACCCACGCACATCCAAAAGGATTTGAGGGGACTTATAGTATTAAACCTGCATGCAACAGGACAGTTAAAAATAAAGTGAGAGACCCACCCAGGAAAGATGGCAACTGCCCTCCAGCCCTTGCCCCAGGGCCACACACACACCTCCGTCTGTCCCCCATCCCCCGTGTGCCTTCAGCACCCCTTGAGTCACCATCTCTCTACCACAGCCCAGGAACATTGCAGAGCCTTTGGGTGCTAATGCATATGGTGAATAAACACGAAGAGGACAGTGGGTAAAC
This sequence comes from Craseonycteris thonglongyai, assembly GCA_004027555.1. Classification (NCBI taxonomy): domain Eukaryota; kingdom Metazoa; phylum Chordata; class Mammalia; order Chiroptera; family Craseonycteridae; genus Craseonycteris; species Craseonycteris thonglongyai. Next base: position 26,499 of record PVKE010001269.1, read on the forward strand.
CTCCCTGCCTGCAGCACCCTCTGTTCTATGATGAAAAAGCAGCTAATGATACAGGCCAGCTCAGACAACCAGAGTGCTGAAACCATCACACTTCAGCATGCAGCACGAGAACTTTATGCCTACTTTCATTTCTTCAAGGACTGAGGTTTAATAAAATTGGCAATATTTACTGCAAAAAGATAATAATAAAAATAAAGTGAGAAACTAAGAGGCCACATAGCCAAGAGGATAAAAGTGTACCTGGTTAAAGTCCTGGATCTGCTGCTCACTAGCTGTGTGATGTTGGGCAGGTTGCTTAACCTCTCGGAGCTTCCGTTTCCTTATGTATAAAAATGGGACCAGTAACCAGTCACAGGCATCCCTCAGAGTTGTCATGAGGACTAAGGGGCTCTTATGTGTCCAGGGCTGTTCCTGGCCCTGCCTCCCTTCTTTTCCTTCCCCAGCAAGCCCTGGTGTTCATTTACCGCCCACCCCACCCCCAGCAACCCCTTCCCAGACCCCCATCCATCATCCTGTCCTTTGCGGAGGTTAAGTGGGTCCCCAAGCAGCAAATCCAAACTCTCCTGAAGCTCTGGCCACACAATGCAGCCCGCTGTTAGCGAGCAGCCCGGCTGGCCCAGAGGATTGGGTTTCAGCTGGGCGGCCGGCGCTGGCGGATGCCCAGGCCAGCGGCGGGCAGGCGGGGGACAGAGTGGAGGAGCCGGCGTCGCAGGGACTCCTCTGCCGGGGCCTGAGAAAACAAGAGCAGGCTCCAGGCAGGCAACCGAGGCAGAGAACGGCCTCCGAGTGGCAGGAGGACAAGGCGGGGTATGTGTTCGAGAGTCCTCAGGCAGAAGGATTTTACATTAGTTGCATCCCCTTTCCGTGAGCCCGAGGGCGGAGCAGGGGCCTGAGCTGGAAAAACAACCCGCTGCCTGTTGGCAGGTTTCACTTTAGGACATCCGCAGCCTTCGGGGGGGTTGCCGGGGGCTTCTGTGGCAGCGCCACCCCCCACTTGCTGTGGTCCAGTGACCCTGTGGCTCTCTCAGGCAGTGATCCTCATCTGGTCTTTAGAGGAGAGGTTTGCCTCAACCCAGTCAGGCTGAGCTGGGTGCAAGTATCAGCACGGCTTCTTCCTGGACTCAGTTTCCTCATCTGTACAGTGGGGCTAACAGGGCCAGCCTTGCAGGGTGTGTGGAGTGATTCGTTCAGCCTGGCACTGCAGGCATAGTCCATGAAAGCTGTGGTGTTTTTTCCTGCCCTTTTGTGAGGCAGCGTAGCCTGGTGGTTCCTGGGGTCAGATCCTGCCCTGCCCCTCCCTGGCCATGTGGCCTTGCAGGGGTCCTTGATCGCTCTGAGTCTCAGTTTTTTCATGAGGCTGCTCTGGGATGTCAGCAAGACAGTGCTGATGATGTGCCTGCCCACCGTTGGCCCTATGAATGTTAGCTACTTTGCATGTTATAAAAACGCTTTGCGGCCAACTCTTCCTTGGATCCTCACAGTTACCCTGTGAGGTGCACAGAGCAAAGATTTTGTGATCCCCACTTTCCAGATGAGGAAACTGAGGCTCAGAGAGGTGAAGTGACTTTTCCAAGTCACCCACCTTATTAATGGCCTTGCACTTTATCTCCTGATTTCTGACTGTTGTCTCCCCTTGGCATTTCTAATTTGAAGCTTGGAAAGAAGCTCCAACTCCCAGCCATTGATAGATAGTGTGGGTCTGGCATCTCACCAGGCCTGTGTTTGAGTGACCTCAGCCCCTTTAGCCCTAAGCAGGGAACAACCAGAGCTTCTGGGAAGGGTCCAGAGTGCCATCTGCTGCTTGGGTTACACATCAGGCTGATTGGCTGCCTGGGCTGTGGGCTGCTGTCCAGTCTGATCCAAGTCCCCAGGGAACAGCTACTAGGTGTCTGTCATTGTAGAGACCACATCACTACCCTCCTCAGGAGTCCTGCGCAACTAACTCCCCACTGCCTATGGGACAAGATCCAAACTCCTCGCTCCACAGCCAAGGCCCTCCATAGTCTGCCCTGCTCCTGAGCTACCGTGTCACTTCCATGAAGCATTTTGCACCCACCTCATGGGAAATGGTTACGAACCTTTAGTTTTCCATCTGTAAGGGGAGATGATAAAGTCCCTACTTCATAAGTTGTTTCAATGAAATAAGATAATGAAGTCTAAACCCTTGCCCAGAGCCCTCCACTGAGACCCAGTCATCACTTTACTGTTACCCAAACTGCCCCTGAAGTTCCGTCCCTCTGTGCCTTCGATGCTGCTGTGTCCTCTATGTGGAGTGCCCTTCCCCTCTCCTCCCAGCTCAAACGCCACCTCCTTTGAGATGCTTTGGCTAATTCCCTGGTCAAAACTCACCCCTTCTACCTCAGGGTTTCGCGGCTGCTGGCGTGGACCAGCCGTTGTACTCTGCCTGTCCCTGTAGAAAGTTCGCATGTCGGGAACTAGTTTGGAAGCTCCTTGAGGGAAGGAGCTGCTGAGCTACTATTTCTGCGTCCCCAGTGCCCAGCATTGGGCCTGGCACACATTAGGTGGCGTCAGCATTCAGTGAATGATCATGATCTTGTTACTTAACCCAGGAGGATTCGGGAGCAGCAGGAAGGGTCAGTGAGCTAAGTTTTGGAAGATAAGTTAGCCAGGCTAACCAAGAAGGAAGGGCCAGGCATTCCAAGGGGACAACCCTGGAATAGTCAAGTCCCCAAGGCCCAAAGTGCCTTCTGCAACCAGAAGGACATTCAGGGTGCCTGGACACTAGGGACACGGGAGCATGCAGCTGGAAGGTATTACTAATTAGCTGGCCCGGGCAGCAGGGACCTTGACTGCATTGTCGAGGAGCTTGAACTTTATCCTGTGAATACATCCACTGTGTGCCAGAGCCAGTTCTCAGTGCTGGGGACACAGTAGTGAGTGAGTCGGACACAAAGCCCTGCCCCCCAAATGAGGGCCCTGGGAGATGTCACATCAGCAGGACTCACGTGCATGATGTCACTTAATTCTCACATGGCCCGTTTTACAGATTGGGAAACTGAGGCCCAGAGAGGCGCACAGGCCTGCACACACCAGAGACGGTCAGAGCCAAGGTTCTAGCCGGGACGGTCTGGGCCCTGCAGCCCTGCTGCCCTCCCCTCGTTCCTTTCTTCTCCTCACAAAGGCCCACACAGAGGGAGAGAGTAAATGCATTCAAAAGCCCCAGTGATTTTTTTTTGTTTTGTTTTATGTTTGTTTTTTATGGCATCTTAAAAACAATACAGATGTGGAATGAGGCTGAGGCGGGTTTAAACCCTGGCCCTGCCTGGGTGCCCTTGTCCAGCTCTCTTCACCTCGCTGACCTCAGTTTCCTCCTCTGTAAAATGGGGTCAATAGTATGTACCCCCACCCCAGGTTGTCATGAGCCTGAGATGGCACTTAGAGTGCCCAGCTCCATGCCTGGCACACCATAGGCGCTTAATGGAAGTTCTTCCTCACGACTTTAGAACTCTCACATCCTGTTTCCACTGCAGACAAACAGTGTCTGTGGCCCTGAGAGAATTACGGTCCAGGAGAAGGTCAGACAGAGCTGACCAGGGGCAGATCAGGGAGCAGAGGGCGACCGGCCACCCCTGCCCAAAAACAGGGGGTGGAGGTAGTGCCTGCCAGAGCCCCACGCAGCCACCCTCCTATTGGGCCCAACGCTAACGACTTCAGTGTGTCTCCCCTTTTAGCTCAAATATTTCTGAAATGCACACTGCTCGTTCACACATAGCCGGAGGGGCCTGGGGGCCTCCCCAGCCTGTGCAATCAGGGCCTCCTGATTGCTTTCTTCTGTGCAGTCTCCAGGAAGGCGAGGGGGTGCGGGTGTAGGGGGACGAGGGCCAACGCTGCTCCCATGGCCCAAGCGCTGTTTTCCCACTGAGGAACACATTCTGGGCTGGCGACGGGAGCCCCTGCCTGGTTCCAGCTTTCACCTGGAGGCTAAGAATCTGTTCACACAGCCTGTGTCCTCAGCTACCCATTGGGATTTTTAAAAACGATCCCTTGAGCGTTCAGGGCTTGGAAGCTGGACATTTCTGTCGGGCTAGCTGGGGTTGGGGTGCCCAGAGGCAAGTGAAAGGGTTAGGCAAGGTAGGGGGCCGGTGGGACCAGGGAGGCTGGAAAGAATGTGGGCGGGCGGACGTGGTCCGCCAGGCGGGTCGCAGAGCGCTGCTGATGTTTGCAGGGCAGCCCCTGGTTCCCCATCCCAGGCCCCACCCTCAGCTCTCACCATTCCCTGCCCTGCCCTTCACCCACCATCACCTCCCACAGACCACGCTATTGCTCGCCTTGCCTTTGCCACTGCTGTTCCCTCCGCCTACCATGCCTTTCCCACTCCGCCTCTCCTGACTTCTTTCTAACTCGTTCTGCAAGTCTCCATCCAGTGTCACTTCCTCCAGGAAGCTGTTCCTAAATGGAGCATTTTCTTCCTCACCTTCCACACCCAGTTCATAGCGTCCACAGTAGCCCCTGCACATCCACAATACCGTCTCTGTCACATCGTGTGGTGATTAATTATCTGTGTATAGTGAAAGCAGCTTCCCCTGCGTGAAGAACTGTCATTGTCACAGTGGGGATGGGGACATTTCCAACACTTCAGAGGCAGGTTGATGGAGGAGCCTAGTGGTTCCCAAAGCGTGGGAATTGAAATGAAGTTAGGTCGTTTGCAGACATTTTTAATTGTAATAATCTTGTGTTTACTTTCTTTCTTATTATGGCCAGTGACACTGGTTTTCCATTTATGATAATGATTACTTTTCCCTCTTTAAAATGCACTTAAGAAAAAGAAGGCAACTGGAAGAAAAATAGTAACTCAGTAAGTACAGGTTTGTAGGTGGAAATGGCTGAAGTCATGAATGTTTTCCTTGTGGGTTATTTCCTACACAGTAGGAGAAGCCCTACTATGTGCCAGGCCCTGTGCTGAGTCTTTGGGGCCTCAGAAACAGGACTTGGCACCCACCCTTCAGGGAACCACAGACCATTGGAAGAACCTGGCAGACAGGTGGTTCCCAAACTGCTGAGACAGAGCTACGAGGTGGTGTGGATTTAGGAAGCCTTCCCAAAGGATGTGACCTGAGTTAAGACTTCACAGATGAGGAGATTTTGAGTGGGCAAAGAAGGTGGGAAGAGATCAGAGGGTACATACAGTACGTGTGAGGAGGTACAGGGGTGAGAGAGAGCACCACACAGTCTGCAACTGGAGCACAGCTTGTGAATGGAGTAGATGTGTGACCCTGGGCAAGTTCCTGAGCCTTTGGAAGCCTCCATTTTTCCCTCTGTGAAATGGGACAGCATCTATTATCTCTCGGCATAATTGTGAGAATGTTGATAAGGGTCTCTGGCTCCTAATCGGATCTTAGTGGACATGAGTTTTCTACCTTTTGTTGATTTGGGGAATTAGAGGGAGATATCTAGGGTGTTATAGGGAAAAGGAAAGAGATGCTGAAGGTGAAAATAGGGCTTGGCTTTCTGAACCCACTCAGGCTCCAGAGGAAAGAACTTCTAACTTCATTCCCTGACTAACTGACTTTGACTTTTGTGTTTGATTTGAGAGGCACTAAGAGGAAACTGGGAACATCCCAGGAAAGCAGCAGCAGGCCGACTGGGAAGGGCTCATCGGGGACTGCGGCCTTCTCGTGGGAGCCTGATGTTTGTCAGATGTTGGCCCGCACCGTCTGGGATGGGGTGGGATGTGGAACAAGCTAGAGGGGTAGGGGGCAGGGAGCCCAAGCTGGAGCCTCTTGGACCTGCCTTCACTTTCGGGGGCCAGCTAATGAGCCCAAAGGAAATGGCGTGTGAGCAGGCACTGGGTCACCCAAAAAGCCTCCACACTCAGTCTACGAAACAATAGCTGCCACTCACTGAGGATCTGCTTTGTGGGGGCTCCACACTAATACACTCCCCCTCACACTGAGTCCTCCTGCCCACACTCGGAAGGTATCGTGGCTGTTTTCCAGGTGAGGAAACTGAGGCTTAGAAAGGCTACATGTCCAAGATTACAAAGCAAATAGGTAGCAGAGTGGGTATTATAATAAAATCAAAGTCTCTCTGACCTCCCAACCCCTAGTTTATCTGTTCTGCTAACCAGCCCTTTTTTCAGAGGGAAGAGGGAAGGTTGTCGACATTGAAAAGCAAAGGCTGAAGGGAATTGAGGGGAGAGCACCCCCGTGTTCTTTCCTGCCACAGCCCCAAGGGGTAAACACACTTTCCCAGGGGCGGGCTTGGCCAGAAGTGAGCACAGAAGACGCCCTCCTTCCCGCATCCTCCGAGGGGATCTGCAGACTTCACACTCCCTCTTAGCCGTTTCTGTGTGTGAATCAGCCAGCCCTGACTTCCAGCCCCTCCCACTGCTCGTTCCAGATGTGGTAGGAGGAAGAGCAGTCAGCGAGAGCCCACGGCCCGAGCTCCTTGGGAGTCAAGGGTTTGCACACCAGCTTTTAGTGTATGACTTTTGGCAAGTTGCTTGCCCTCCCTGGGCCTGAGTTTCCACTCGTACAATGAGGATGTCAGTTCACAGCCCCTCCTCTGGGCCCTGGAATCCTCCAGGGCTTGGCCTCTGGGTCAGCCCAGGAATCTAGCCAAGGGGTGGGGCCACCTGCTTGGCGGGCCTGCACCCGAGCCCTTTCTCCTCCCAAGCGGAGTCTCCTCTCCCTTGTTCAACACAGCTCCCAGCAGCTGTTCCCTGGGCCCAGGCAGAGAGCCCGGCTTGGCGTGTCTCTGCTGAGGCCGATGAGAGAAAACAGGTTAAAAGTTCAGCCCTTGTTCTCTCTAGGAAGAAAAATCTGTAGCATTCGGAGTGTGAAAAGGAACCCTTTTTTCAGTTCCAAAGCAGCACAATAGAACTTCCCTTCAATTTGCCATCAAAAAGATGCCCTTGGCACTGGACTCCACTGTCCCTGGCATCCCCCTCCCCTGTCCCCAACCCCCAATGCAAAGGGACATAGGACCAAAAACGCAAGTCACAGGCAGTCATGGGGACACTGCTGCATCCTGTCTTGTCAGTTTGGGGTCATCTCTGGCTAAATGTTCCCTGCCATCCTACCCTCCATCCCCACCACCCCAGCCCTAGTTCAAGACCTGGTTACTCCCATTTGACCTTCATAGCAGCCTGGACACCGAGCACCCTTCCCCACTCTCCTCACTCTACCTAGTTCATCCAGGCTGCCAAATTAAGTGTCTAGAAGTTTACAGGATAGGAGGCAGGAACCCTGCAACCAATGTCTATGTCAGGGGTCTCCAAACTTTTCAGCCCGTGGGCCGCATTAACTATCAAACAGCAGTTTGGGGGCCAACTACACACGCGAGGTCCAAATAAAAAAGAATCAAAACATAGATGTTGTTTTTAATTATGTATTTAATATTATTTTATTCAGATAAAAAGGTCTCCACGGGCCGGATGAGAGGGCCTCGCGGGCTGGATGCGGCCTGCGGGCCATAGTTTGGAGACCCCTGGTCTATGTGATCCTTAGAAGTTTCTTCCCCTTCTCTGTGCCTCAGTTGTCCTGTGTCCAAAATGAGGTGCTTGGGTTAGACCAGGGATAGCATAGGAAATAGCAGGTGTTACAATAGTTCCCTGGGAGGGGAAGGCAGGATGGCTCAGCAGGTGAAGCGCTCGCTTTGCAGTCCCTGGAACCAATGATCGAATCCCAGCCCTGGCCCATGTGAACCCATATGCTGAAATGGGGTGTGCTTCCCATGCGGGAGGCCCCCAGTTTGGTTCTTGCCCCCCGGTTCAGCCCCTGGCTGAAGGGGGCATTTGTCCCATGTGGGAGGCCCCCAACCCAGTTCCCACCCTGCTCGGCCCCTGCCCACCTGTGTGGAATGAAACCATGTTGAAAACTGATGACATACAACCATGGAGACAGCTCTGGGCCCTCTACCTTCTTTCTGTCTCTATCTCTGTCAAAAACAATAAAATAAATCTTTAAAAAGAAATAGTTTCCTGGAGCACCATGGTAAGAAGCATTGTGCAGCCTCAGTGTGAGGATTGATTGGTGATGTCTGCCCTGGGCACAGAATGGGAGCACATTAGCAAGCATGCCTCTCACCTACTCTCACTGAGCTAGGGTTGTATACAAGGTCCAGATGTGACCCTCTAGGTCTCTCCACCTACTCGCTCATAGCTAGTTGTATTCACACCTCAAATTCTACTGCCAGACTATGATCTGTTCCACAGTTGGGTCTTCCTAGTCATTGTATCCTCTCCAGATGCCCAGCACAGTTCCTGGCACAGAATAAGCATCAGGCTATGTCTGTTGAAGGAATGCTTGGAAGATCCAGTTTAAATCTGTTCAGTGCACTGCAACTCAGTTTGAAAAGCGTTTTGAGACCTCTGAGGCAGGGAACGGGTAGAAGGGATGGGTCCTGAGTCTGAGCAGGGCTGAGTGGGGACTTCTCCAGCCTGGTGGGTGTCTTTTATCGTATAGGCTGTGTGACCATTTTACTCCAGCTGCTGTAAGGCGGGGAGGGAAGTGGGGCCCTGCCTGGTTCAGAAGCTGATCTGAGTCTCCTGAACCCACAGAGGGCAGGTGACAAACTGGCCCCAGTGGGCACAGTGCTCACCCTGAATACCCCTCCACCCCCGGGGCCCTATCCTAAGGACAGAGGTGATCAAGGCCTTGGCGGGGGGGGGGGGGGGGGGGGGGGGGGGGCAGGATGGGGCCACCATGGAGGACTCCAGGTTCCTGGGAAAGCCAGGAGGAGGATCTCTGACAGGAAGTGTGGGCCAGAGGGCCGAGGTGGGGTAACAGAGCTCAGCTGGATAGAAGGATGGCTCCTCTGAGGCCCATGCTCTAGTTTTTTTGAGGATTTGATGCAAGCTGAAAAGCAAACAGAACCCTAAGTTGGAAGTAAAAGTTTCAGTTTCCAGGTAGATTTCCTAAAACTCATCCAGGAGACCCTAGGTTAAGACTCTTCCCTGCCAGTAAAGGAGGGAATGGCTGGTACTACCTAGGTTGGTGAGACATGAGTGGCTGGGAGTGGCATAACCATGGGTAGAAGAACTGGAGTTGGGCCTTACGGGGTGGAGCCTGCAGGAGTGGAATCAGACGATTGGCTGGAGCAAGAGTGGGTGGGATTATGGAGTGAGAGGCAGGGCCTAAAGGGAGGATAGTCAATAGGATTAGAGCCAGGTGATTGGAGCAATGGAAGTGGGTGTGGTTCTGTAAAGAAGGCCCTCAAGGTGTGCCGTGTTGGGGCGATTGACAATGCTGGGCATGGTGGGTGCTGACCCTTTGCTCTCCCCACAGAAACACTGATGGATTCAACCACAGCAACTGCAGAGCTGGGCTGGATTGTGCATCCTCCATCAGGGGTGAGTTAGTGGTCCTCAAACCCTGCCTGGTCCCCTGGTCCTCAGGTTCTGCTACAGGGCCTGATGCCACCTCACATTCCAGACCCTTTCCCTATGTCAAGGTCCAGGGCCAGGTTGCTCATTGCCCCGCCCACCTGGTTCTCTACCACAGCACCGGTTACCATGCCAACATGCCGGATGCATTCAGCTGTCCTGTGGCATCCTCAGGGTGAGGGTCAGAAGTAGGTACTCACACTACCCCCATTTTACAGATGAGGAAAGTGAACTGTCATTTCCTGAACACTCAGTGTGTGTCAGATACTGTATCCAGCACCTTTCCACACATCATCTCCAGTCCTATGGGGAGGAATCACCTCCATTTTACAGGTGAGGAAACTTAGACTCAGTGGGTGGGAGCCACCTGCCAGGGGCCCTACAGCTAATAACTGTAGCTGTAGATTTGTACCCAGGGCTGTGGCCACTCCTCTGGGCCCCCGTTCTAGGTCCCCATAGCACAAGGCTCCCCTTCCCTGAGCTCGTCACACTTCCTTGAGACCTGTAATCTGAGCCCCTGTAGTCTGTGGGCTCCTCCAGGGCAAGATCAGGCCTAGTTAGAGATTCCTTTCTCCCTGCACCAACCTGCCCCGTGCTTGCTTTATATTATATAAGCTTGGGGGTGAGACTGCTGAAATTCTGTTCCAGTTCTACCACTTGCCAGCTGTGTGATTTGGGGCCAGTTCCTTAACCTCTCTGAACTGTAGTTTCCTTATTTATAAAATGATGAAAATACGGTCTCCCTCATAGGACTCATGGAAGGTTTGCCTGGCAGAGACTAGGCCCCCAATAACCAGTAGCTTTAATAGCTATCGCCATCATCATTGTCCCCGTCATCAGTTTTAACATCATTCCCCCCTCATGGCCCTGGCCTCCCACAGCCCATCCCTCCCCTTCTCCCCATCCCAGCTCCTCTGCTGGGACTCAGCTGCTGCCCCAGGGAGCTGCATCTCCCCTCCCACCCCCCAAGGACTATGCTCTCAATAGGCAGGGCCCCAGGGTCAGGCCTCTTTCTGTGGCTCTTTCTTGTCACACCAATTTTCCATCTGCACAGGCGGCAGGGCCCACAGCCCCACCCTGCCAGTAATGAGGCCAGGCTGGGCTGCAGGGCCCCCGGACGCAATTATTTGGGGTGTTTAGGCTGCAGGGCCTCCGCATGTTAATTAGAGAGAGGGGAGAAAGGCAGAGTGCTCTAATTAAGTGCTCTAATTAAGTTCTGAAGAAGAGCAGTGGTTGTAACAAGGGGCTGACTTTGTCACATGGTGCCACAAAAAAAAAAAAAAAAATTACCGGTAAATGCACTGTAAGGAGCTTTAGAGCCACCATTGAAGTAGAGGGTGGGTCGGCAGGCAGCTCAGCCTTCCCCGCACACACTCGCCCTTCATAGACATCGTCACATACACACACACACACACACACACACACACACAGGCCAGCAGCAACCACCCTGCCCTGTGCAGACTTGGCTCAGAGAATCGGAGGGAGACAGAAGACAAAGAACACCCATTTGAGGGTGACAACTCTCCCACCCCTGTCCCAGTTACATTTGTCAGTTGGGGAAATGGAGACCCAGAGAGGGGAAGTGACTTGCCCAAGGCCACACATCAAGTTAGCAGAGCTGGGACAAAACCCAGGACTCCTTAACCTTAAGCACTGCTGGGTGCTCATGGTTCGAGGCGGCGTGGGCAAGCATGTGAACCCATCTGGGTCTATGTGACCTGGGTCAAGTGTCCTCACTTCTCTGGTCTCTACTTCCTCATCTATAAAATGGGGATAACTGTTCACACCACATGTGACAAATATGACAAAGAAATGAAACCCTATTATAGCCCCCAGCCCAACACAGTGGGAAGGGGTGCTCTGCTGCACCCCCTTTTGGGTCTACCCCTTTTTGGGTCGACTCATGTGAAGCCAGCCCACCACCAAGGGGGACACAGGAGGAGGGGAACAGTACTTACCCTCAACAAGTTCTGAGTCCCACTGGGGAGACCAGACCAAGCGAGCCGAGAGTGCCCCACACTTGCCCAGGCTGATTGCTCCCAAAGACCGAAGGGAGAGTCGATGAATGCAAACATTGCCGCCACAGGGAGAGCCCGCTGCGAGAAGTTCCGGAAGGCTGCACAGGAGTGTGAACAGACTCCGCAGTGCGAGAGGGCTGGGCCTGTGAGGGTGTGTGCGGAGAGAACAGGTGCACGGTGCCTTTCCATTTCCCCTTTCCCGGGCCTGGCCCAGCCCCCGCCAGCATGAGGCTTGGGAACTCTCCCCTGGGTGGGTGAGAGCCCAGGCTGGGGCCCAGAGAGGGTGCAGAAGCACCTGCCCCAGGCAGAAAGCGTGGGTGTTTCCCTCCAGGCACCATCTTAGCCACTATGGCCCCCAGCAAGGCTGCTGCAGTGGGGAAGGGCCCGTCTTCCCAGTCACAGGGTAAGGGCTCTTCTTCCAAGCGACTGTGACTCCCCAAGGGCGTGGACTGTGACTCCCTGGTCAGGCAGGGAGCTCAAGTAAGCAGAAGTACTGTCTCCTCCGCCAAACTGGTAGCTCCCTAAGCACAAAACTATGTCTGCTTCCGGCAGAGGGAGGTCCCTCAGGGCGGGCCTCTCCCTGTCTTTCCTCCCAGGTGCGAGCTTCCCAGGAGCAGGGGCCATGGCTCCTTTATGAGCTATGTGAACCTGTGGGGGTCAGGGTCACCTCCCCCATATTGACTAAGGGAATACCCAGAGCAGGCTGTATGCCTTTCCCATCATATTGGCTGGTCTCCCTCATAGACTGGGAATTCCTCAGGGCCAAGGTCATGTCTCCCCCTCCACTTGGGAGTTCTCTGATGGTAGGGACCATGTCTTCATCATCAGAATGGAATAGCTCAAAGGTAGAATCTGCACCACCCCCATTAGACTAGGAGGCCCCTGATGCTAGAAGTCCCGTCCTCGCCTTCCGACCAGAGGATTCCCTACGGTGGGATCTGTCTCCCCTCTTAGTGCATCCCCCAGGGCTGAGCCCTTACCTTTCCCACCTGACTAGCGTTTCTCCCACAGTGGGAAGAAGTGAGTGGCTACGATGAGAACATGAACACAATCCGAACGTACCAGGTATGCAACGTGTTTGAATCGAGCCAGAACAACTGGCTACGGACCAAATTCATCCGGCGCCGCGGTGCCCACCGCATCCACGTGGAGATGAAGTTCTCGGTGCGTGACTGCAGCAGCATCCCCAGCGTGCCCGGCTCCTGCAAGGAGACCTTCAACCTCTATTACTACGAGGCCGACTTTGACTCGGCCACCAAGACCTTCCCCAACTGGATGGAGAATCCATGGGTGAAGGTGGACACCATCGCGGCCGACGAGAGCTTCTCCCAGGTAGACCTGGGTGGCCGGGTCATGAAGATCAACACGGAGGTGCGGAGTTTTGGGCCCGTGTCCCGCAGCGGCTTCTACCTGGCCTTCCAGGACTATGGCGGCTGCATGTCCCTCATCGCCGTGCGCGTCTTCTACCGCAAGTGCCCCCGCATCATCCAGAATGGAGCCATCTTCCAGGAGACGCTGTCCGGGGCTGAGAGCACCTCGCTGGTGGCTGCCCGGGGCAGCTGCATCGCCAATGCTGAGGAGGTGGACGTGCCCATCAAGCTCTACTGTAACGGGGACGGCGAGTGGCTGGTGCCCATCGGGCGCTGCATGTGCAAAGCGGGCTTCGAGGCCGTGGAGAATGGCACCATCTGCCGAGGTAGGGGCCACAGTGAGGCAGGTGCTCCTGCCAGGGCACGGAGTGGGTATTGGCTGCAGGCTTGGGCTTGGCCTCTGGGAGGTCAGGCGGGCAAGGGTAGTGGCCTGGAGCTGACCAAGAGGCACAGCCATTGTTCAGCTACTTCAAGGGAGGCATTTGAGCAGGATTTTCTTGATGGCGGAGTGTGTAGGTTGCAAGGTGGTAGCAGTCGTATGAGGAGAAGTGCCTCCCCTTTAATTATTATACAAATACTGTCGATGGCGAGCGGTGCTTTACTTCTTCCTATACAAAAGTGACATCGTTTCCTTCTTAAGAAAACGTGTGCGTCATAGTAAATCACATTTGTAAGTTGACATTTATTGAGCTTTTGCTGTATCAGTCGGTAGAGGCCAGCTAGGCTGCAGTGACGATACAATAGAAGCTGATTTCTCACTCAATGCTACCTGTCCATCGGGGGTCAGCTCAGGATGCCTCCTGGGAGCCAGGCAGATGGAGGAGCCGCGGTTTTGAATGTCACAATCACCAGGGCAGAAGGAAGGAGCGAGGGTGGCAGATTGTATCCTGGCTCCAAAGCTTCTGCCTGGAACGGCCCCCACATCACTCCTATGCACATGTCAGTGGCCATAAAGCCAGTCAGGTGGTTGCTCCCAATACAGAGACGGGAAGTGCAACCTGCTGTGAGGCAGGCCGCCTCACCACCACTTGCACTGTGGCTGAACACCTGACATGTCTAGCATTGAGTCCTCACAGTAAACCTCTGAGGGACAGTGCCATCTATTTGAAGGAATGGAGGCTCAGAGAGCCTAACTGTGACACAGAGACTTAGTGGAGGAGCCAGGAGTCTTACACCCAGGTAGTGGGATTCCAAGCCCTCCCTCCCCCTGAACCACGGTGCCGCGTACGTTAATGTAAGGAAAAATATTAAGTAAACAGCAGTACAGGTGGTGTGTGATTATGGCAAAGAATCACAAAGGTGGGTTGCACGCTGAAGTAGTTTTTAAGAGGGACTGCATGGTGGTAAGAAGGCTGTGAAGGTAGACAGGCTTGGGTTCAGAGCCTAGCCCTGCTGGTGATGAGCTGTCTGTCCTGGGCCAAGTGCAAAACCCTCTTTCATGGGGTGGTGGTGAGTGTTCAACAACGCAATACCTGTAAAGTGCCTATCAAGGCTGCTAGTACACAGGAAGAGCTTAAAAAATGTTCACTAAATGAGATGATGTCTCTAAAGCCCAGCCGGGCATAGGTGCTCTGCCGAGAGATTTGTGGTGGTGCTGGTGCTGGTGTAGGAGATTGGACAGACTTGGGCCTCTTCCTCTTGCCTTCCCCATTGGAATCAGATCCCAGTGCTCCAAAAGCCAGCCTAAGAGTTTGGACCCTACGCCATTCCAGAGGCCCTGGAGCCAGGGAAAGGTTAGCCTGGGGTGGTTGCAATGGTCCTCACCTTTATAAATGTTGTCCTATTCACGATCTCCCTGGCCCCTCCTTTCAGCCCTCTGGGGAGCTTTTTAAAGGTCCCTGGGAGGACAAATGGGGGGTTGCAAGAAACCAGGGCAATGGCCTGTAGGGAAGCAGTGATCTCAAAAGATGGTGGCTGCCTGGCCTGGGCATCTGCAGTGCTGGGGACAGGGAAGAGTAGAGTCAGGGGATGTTTGACCATGAATCTGATGAGATATGAAGACAGGTAGGAAAGGGAGGAGGGGGAGGAATCAAGGGGAGCAAACAGAGAATTCCAGCTGGCAGAGAGGTGATGGTTCTAGAAAAGAAATGGGGAAGTTGGGAGAAAAGGCCGGTTTCATGGTGGAGATGACAGATCTGGGTTTCTATACGTGAGTGTGAAAGCACCCAGCTTTCAGACATGGCAGGCTGTGGGGGCAGAATCAGCCACTCAGTGCTCGTTTATTCACTCAGCAAACCTTGCTTGTGCCTGGTATGTGTCAGACCTTGTGCTGAGCTTCAGGTAAAACAGAGAAGACCTTGACTGTGGCCCTGTCCTCAGGGAGCTCATAGTCTAGAGGAAACAGACTGTAAATGAACAAAGGAGGGAATGCGTTCAACTTGCTTATATAGGAACTGCTCAGGCTGCAGTGAGCACAGAAAAAGGAGGGAGGCTTCGTAGAGGCTTCACATTGGAGCTGGGGATCTTGGGGCAAGGATATTGACTCAGCGGCCCAGGCCCTCTGGAGGATGGATCTGCATGACAAAAGACCTGGGGACGTGATTCAAAGTGGCCCATTTAGGGGACTGGTAAACTGGTATGGCTGTGGCTAAGACCTTGAGAAAGAATGTAGGAAGAGCTGTAGCTGGAAGGGCAGTCCGGTGAGGCAGGAAACGTAGAGCAGTTAGCAGCTTAAAACGACCAACATTTATTACCTCCGTTTCTGAGGTTCTGGAATCCAGGTGTGACTTGGGTGGACGCCTCTAGCTGAGTTGCTCCTGGGCTTGCCATCAGCCTGTTCATCTGAAGACTAGACTAGGGAGGGCCCTGCTTCCTCATTCACTCACAGGGTTGTTTGCAGACCTCTGCCCCACACTACATGGGCTGGCATAGGTGCAGTGGCTTCACCCGGAGCAAGGGATCCAAGAGAGAATGAGAGAGAGGACCCAGGACAGCAGCCACGGTCTTTTCATAACCTCATCTCAGAATTGGCATCTCATCACTTCTGTCACATATACTTCTTTAAAAGCGAGTCACCAGACTCGGCTCACACTCCAGGGGAGGGAATTACACTGGCTGTCAGTGCCGGGACGTGGGGCCCCTGGGGGCCCAGATAGCATCTCTGAGTCCGAGCTTCTTGCAAGTAGTGGGGGTTCCAGGTGACACTAGGGCAGGGTGTGCACCCAGTCCTGGCTCCCTCCTACTCCCCTTCCCCCTCCCCCAACCCTGGACCTATAGTCAGTCTATCCAAGGCCCAGGCCCAGCCAGCCTCTGAGTGTGAGTAGAGGCCACGTAGGGTGTGATTAATGAGCTCAGGGAGCCAGAAGGACACCAGATGCTGTGGTGGCCTATGCTGCAGTCACCCAGATGTGGGGCTGTTCCAGCCCATCCCACAGGCCTGGGCCCCACCAGCCCGGGGCCATGTAGGCATGGTGACTACAGCTCACATCTGAGTACTCACTCATCCTCTAGCTCGGGGATTCTCAGCCTTTCCTATGCCTCTGCATCTGCTGGGAAGTTTTTTACAATGCAGATTCCTGGGTCTGGCACAAACCTCTCCCCTAGGTCTTTTCTGTGACTCTGAGGTGGGGCCAAGAATCAGCATTATTAAAACCACCAGCCTCGATGCTTCTGTAGCAGGACCATTAGCTCAGATACATGATGTGGTGACACACCCTCGGCCAGATAGATGATGACCACAGGCCCAGCCCTGTCACCCCCCAGGGAGCATCCACCCTAAGGGGTACAAGGAGACATTAGCAGAATCTATAGGAGAGTCTGGTTTGGAAAGATCTACTTAATGTTGAAACAATTTGATAGGGGGAAAATCTATTGCTTTGTTAATAGGAATTAGAGAAAATCGTCTAAAGTCTTGTTGGCAAATGGGGAGTACAGGTGAGTCCTTGTGGGGTGGGCCCGCCATCCCAGGGGTGGGCAGAGGTGGCTAATGAAGGGTGGGAGTTCCCAGTGGACTGAGTGGTTCACAAAACTAACAGCTAAACTGATTCAATCAGACCAGCTTCCCTGGTGCCTACTGTGTACAAGACACAGTGGGAAGAGGAGGGGCCCGGAGAAGCCAATCAGCCTTTCAGCAAGCACGCATTGAGCACCCTCTGTGTGTCACTTACTGAGGGCCTTCGATGAGTCAGGCGCGTGCCAGGGCTGCACAGTGCACAAGTGAGCAAGACGGACATACTCATTGCCCTCCCAGGGTTTTAGACTGAGTGTGTGTGTGGGGGGGGGGGGGGGGGGGGGGGGGGGGGGGGGGGGGGGGGGGGGGGGGGGGGGGGGGGGGGGGGGAGAATGGAGGGAAAAAAGTTAATGAACAGTTAAATAAAATACTGTCGTTATAGACCATGATGTGTGAAAGGGGGAAACATAGTGTGCAACAAGAGATCACAGCAAAGATCTGCTTCAGCCAGGCAGCTCATGGTGGCTTCTTGGAAGAAGTGTCGTTAGAACTGACAAGGGAGTACCCTGGGAAAGGTGGAGGAGAGGGCCTGAGACTCAAGATTTGGCCTCAAGGGACAATTGGGCAAGCAGAGGACTAGGACACCCGGGGGACCAAGGCATAGCATGCTCCTTCCAGAAATGATGTCCATTCGGGCACAGCACTTTGAGAATACAAGGAAGGAGGCATCTTTTCTGACAGGGGTATCCAAGAAGGCTTCCCAGAGGAGGTGGCAATTGAATTGGGCTTGAAGAGTAAGTAGTCCTAATTGAAGAGTAAGTAGGACTTGGATGGGTGAAGGGACGAAGGAAATAAAAGCCCCAAGGTGTGACAGTATAGGGCATGTTTGGTGGGTGTCAGGTGCTCTATTGGGTGCAGAGTCTAGGGCATGACTTTCCCCTCTTCATTCATCTAGTCACTGTTGACCAAGTGACCAATCTGGGCCATATAGTTGCCAGGTGGGGGATTCTTAGGACTTCCTTTGGAAGAACTCTGCCTGCTTCCCTTACCCAAGTCCCCAATCTTCTCAAGATCACAATGCCCAGTGGGGTTTGTCACCAGCAAGTCTGCCTGGGGTGGCAGGAGAGCCCCATTCTTCTGCAGCAGCTGCTTCCACACAAGCCTATTTTCCTGACTCTTTCCAGATGCTTATAGTCTTGATTGTGACTGTGCCTCAGCCTCAGTTTCTCCAAGTTTGTCTTTGGATCCTTATTTCCCTTGGTCTCTCCTTTCCTACCTTAGCCCTCCTTGCCTCTGCCCATTGGGAGCCCCCAGCCGGGCCACTGCTGGGGACCCTGTCCTCTTCCCTGCCAATGGCAGACCCATATCTATAATGGATCTGGAGACAGCTCCATAGTGAGCATGACGGCTGCGATATGATCGGGGCATACGGGGTGTTTAGCAGTTGGCTTGGCTTGGGAGGGGCAGTAAGCCAGTAGGAGTGTTTGGGGTGGTGGGGAGGGGAGGGGAGGTACAGGCACATGTTGGTCTTCTGGCTCCAGCTCAGACAACCCACTTCCCAGAGGCTGGCCTTCTCCCTACCTCTCCCTCTCCTCTGCCCTGCCCTGCTTGGCAGCCCCCAGCCAGACTCTCCCACCCATGGCTCCTCCTTGACCTTGGTCTTGCTGACCTGGGTTCAAACCCCAGCTCTGCCTTTCACTAACTGTGTGACCTTGGGCAAACACGGACCCTCTCCCAGCCTTTGTTTTTTTGTCTGCAAAGCAGAATAAACAGAAGGGTTGTTGTGCAGAGTAAGTGAGAAAATACCTAGAAAAGTGTTATAAAAATAAGAAGGACTTTTATGAACAATGTCTTTTGCCTGCAAATGTTGTGGTTTTTTTTCCCCCTGATCTTTTTATTTTGAGGAAAAGATAGCGTTTCCTTATCACAAAAGCATTGTAAGTTATCTGTAGAATCTTTAGACATTACTGATAAGCAAAAAGGAGGGAATTAAAATCACATTAACATTAAAGACTGATAATCACTGTTAACAGACTGGTATAGATCTCCCTACATGTATTTATACATATTCACCTTTAATTTTTTTTTTTAAGATTTATTTTATTGTTTGAGAAGGTGAGAGAGAGAGAGAGGAGGGTGGATGTGGGACCACGTGGGGTGGGAACCAAACTGGGGCCTCCCACATGGGAGGCAAGAACCTTTGCCACTACCCCACTGGTTACCAGTTGCATTGCAGTTCAGCATAAGGGTCTGCTTGGGCCGGGGCAAGCACTCCACCACTGAGCTATACCAGCATACCCACCCTCTTATTTAAAGAAAGAAAATAGACTCCTGCTAAAAATGCATGAGGATTTTTGACATTAATATTTCATGGACATTTTTCAATGTCATGTTAGATCTACAGTCTCATTTTGGGAGGCTCTTGGAATTTCAGAGTGTCGTTGCACCATAATGTATTTACCAATCCTCTATGATCAACATGGACATTGCTTGCAGTTTTTCACTGTCTTCACTGGGACAGATTAGCTGGGGTGGACTTCATTGTCCCTCTTTCTTTTTGTACTGCTGCTGGTATGTGCGTGGGATGCATCTCCAGGCATAGAATTGTGGGGGTCAAAGGGTAGGTACCATTTTTAGAGCTTTGGACACACATTGCCAAATGAGCTTCCAGAAAGGCTGGGCTGCTTTACCTCCTGGCAGCAGGCCTGTTTCCAGACTGCCTCTTCCCCTGCATGGGATATTATGCCTGTGGCTTTATTTTCTGTTTTTCTCCCAGAATCCTGTGCTTTCCCAGCCAAGGGAGGGGGGGGCCAGGGGTCCTCTCTGGACCCTCAGAGTTGGATCCTGGGCCACCCTCAGGGCAGCCCTTCCCACAAAGGCTGGATCAGTGGCCCAGATGTGTCTGACACATCTGTGGGGGTGGGGTGTGGTCTCAGGGTAAGAAGGAGGGAGCCCGCCAGCTGGAATAGCCTGTATTGACTGGGGAAAGGGTGTGTGAGGGCTGGAATGCTGGGTGGGAGGAGAGGCCCAGACCCCCACACAGAAAGTTCTACTGCTTCTCTTTAAGAGCAGGGTGGAGTCACCCCACTGAGGGAGATACTCCCTCCAGACCCCCAGGCTCAGGTCAGGGCTGAGACCACATAGGCCAGCCTTTGGGGAAGGGGATTTATGGAGACCCTGGCCAGTGTACTCAAACTTAGGTCTTTGCTCTTACAAATTAGAAGTATCCCCTCCCCCGCTTCCCCTTTCCTACGTTCTCTCAAAGCATCTATTCTTGTTCACAGCCATGCATTCTTCTGTCCATCCCTTGGTCCACCTGTCCATCCACCCAGCCAGCCAGCCAGCCATCAGACATTCACTGAACACCAGCTTCTGATTTCTTTGCTCCTCGGAGGGGTGGGTGATTCTCCGTAGAGGAGCAGGAAGCTAACACACATTGAGTGCCTGTCACGTGCCAGGCACTGTACCAGGCAGTCGGGTGCTTGGAAAGCTTCCAGTCTAGAGACGTTGACAGGTGTGCCTGCGGACAGCAAAGGGGATCCAAGGCGCCCAGTCTGTACAGGGGAGTGTCAGCCAGGGCCACCTTGATCAGAGGAAGGCTTCTGGGCAGAGGAGCTCTTCAAGTGGAAGCAGGAGCGCCAGGTGAGGAGGAGGTACAAAGGTCCGGAGGCAGCCAGTGTGGGTGCTCCTGGGAAGAGTGGGAGGATTACTTCAGCCCTCTCTCTCCTCTGAGTCAGCTAATTGAAAGGATCTGAATCTCAGGACAGGAGGTGATTCTTCCTGCCTGGCCTTCATCTTCCCTCAGGGCTCCAGCAGGAGATCTTGGATGATTGGGGGTCTAGATTCTCATAACATCTCCTTGATTTTTCACTCAAACAACACTCCCCAGGCACCTCTGTGCTTCAGTACGTGGGCTGGGATGGGAACTGCAGACATGGGGGGAGCCCGTCTTGCCCTCTGGAACTTCTGGATCAGGAGACAGCTCTTTCTCTAACTACAGCCTTACGGCCCCTACAAGGGAATTGAGGGAGAGCTGGGGAGGCTTCCGGGAGGAGGAGCCATTTTCCCAGGGCTTTGGGGAATGAGAGAAACGGAGGGAAGGAAATAGTCCAGAAGAAAAGATGGTCAGAAATTATTCAGATTTTTTTTTTTACCCCTGGCCTCTTGCTGACCCTCCTCAGACAAGATGCAGCCATCAGGGGTGGGGGCGTAAAGGAGAGGTATTCTTGTCCAAAAGAGAGGGGAGAGGGGACTTAGTTCCATGCTATCCAAAGGCTAAGTGAGACAGAGGCTGAAAGGAATCCTGGGAGGCTTGGGGAGGACGGGCTGGGGATGAAGGGTCCCTCCTCTGTATGTAGCGCTGTTATACTCGCAGTCTATGCTACATTATCTCATTGAATTTTCTGCTGATATGATTAGCTGCATTTCACAAATGATGGAACTGAGGTCCAGAGATGGTCAGCAAATTGCCCGAGGGCACACAGCCAGTATGTATCAGAGGCAGATTGTGAATCTGGAGTTCTCCAACTTGCTGGGATCACTGAATCACAGGCATGGGCCAATGCCTGAAGCACCCTGCCCTGCCCACCTCTGGGGTTACCCAAGCACCCCTGAGATGATGGAAGTGAAAGCGTTTGGCAGGTAACCAGCTGAGGGGCTCAGGAGCAGGACTGTGGGACTTCAAAGGCAGGAGGGAGCCACCCTCATAGGATAACCAGAGGGATTTCAGGGATGGGGGTGGGGGGTGGTGGCTGAGGAGGGAGGTCTATGGCTGGGCCTTGAAGGATAAGTTGCTTTCATAGCAAGAGATGTTGTGCAGGATGAAGCAGTGTCCCAGGGCAAAGGTGCAGGGATGGAGCAGTCCCTCCTGTCCTCATGCCCAAGGGGGCACAAGGCCTCTGGGAAGAAGGCCGACCCAGCCTAGCCAACCTCTGACCAGAGAGAAGAGTCCCTGTTGCCACACAGCATTTGCCGCGCGCTCAGCGCACACCCCCGTCCTGCACGGTAAGCTTCTTAAATCCACCATCAGATTAGGAAACAGACTCCAGCCAACAGTCACACCCCTTGTGGGTGTCAAAGGCAGGTGTGCACACTCATGCCTCCCACTCCGGTTTCCTTCTGCTTCTTGGAGGTGTCAGACAGGCTTTGTAGTAGGAACGGAGCTCAGGGACCAGGCCACGCCTTGTCAGGGTCTCGCTGACTCTCAGTCTCCCTCAGGTATCATCATCCTCACTTTACAGAAGAAACAGGCTGAGTGGGTAAGCAGCTTGTCCAAGTTGACACTGGAAAGGGTTAGGATTTGAACCCACGCCATCTGACCCTGGTGCCTCTAGGCTGTCCTCTCAGCCCCAGACCAGCCTCAAACCCTGAAGGCACCAGGCTGAGGGTCAGAGGCTGCCTCCAGAACACTCCAGCAGGACCATAAACAGCTGGGGGAAGTTCCCCTCCCTCCAGCTGCTGCCTTTTCATCTGGCCCGGCTCTGGGATCTGGCAAGAGAGGCCCCGTTTATTGAGGAAGTTTATGCATTTAACAGTTTAAGCCTTTCTAAGCCTGTGGTACAACAGGATTTGGGAGCCGTTAACAATTCTGTGTGGTTAAAAGATTTTCATTGCTCTGTGGCAGCTGGCTCAGGCCCCACAGGCTCCACTCTGGCCTCTGCCCCACCCTGTTGGGGCACCCCTTCCCTGGGGCCCTTTGTCCTCAGCCCCCACCCTGCTGCTTCTCTCTGTTCTCCCTACTCTAAGACATCAGGTATGAACTTTAACCACGGAGGAGGCACTGAGGCCCAGAGAAGGGAAGGGAGTTGCCCAAGGCCACACAGCTGGTAAAAGGCTTAGACTGAGACCTGCCTGGCAAACCCTGAGTTCCTTCCCCCACCCAGACTGCCTTCCTTGGAGGACATGATATTGTTGGTTCTTCGTTGACAGAATTTACAAAGCCCAGTCTAAAACCATCTTCTGATCCCTGCCGAGGCTTTGGGACAGGGAAGGGTCCAGTGACTTACCCAGGTTCATTCACCTGGGCAGGTACCGAGCTGACATCAGAACTCAGGCCTCATGAAGTCCTGATGAGAATTCTTCACACTATACCAAACTGGTTTGTTTTGTTTTGCTTTTCCATAGCTTGGGGGGGAAATGCCATTTGTAATTATAATGTCTTACATATGTACAGTATTTATTTACTTACACCCTGCCTTGTTCCAGAAAAGATTAGAGGCTGCATTTGTGTAGCATTTGGTCTCACCCCATGAGATACTTTGATCTGAAGGATACCCTCAGGAGAGAAGAGAGGCAAATGTTATTATCGCCATGTTAGAGGCAAGGAAACCTGAAGCCAAGAGGGGACCCCGACTTTTCCCGGGGACATGTGGCCTTTAGGGACGCAGCCGGGTCTAGAACCCAGTGTTCCTACTTCCAAGGCCTGGGCTCTCTCTGGAGTCCCTTGTCATCCCTAAGATGTCCAGTCTGACACCACCCCTGCTTTGCCTTCACCTCTGCAGAACTGAGACCCCAGGGTCCACACAAGTCTCCATCCTGGGTGGGAAGAGATGGGCTGCCTCAGGGAGGAGTTTCTCACGGCCCAGAGAACGCAGGGGGTATGTGAAGAGGAATTGTGGGCTGGTTTGGTGGGATGTGAACCAGCCCTTGACAACCACAAGGATGAACTGACTGCTGACTGTGGGTGGAGGTGGGGCTGGGGCAAGGATCCCCCTGAGGAGAGGGCTGACCATAGGATCCCTGCCCTCTCTGGTACCTCGGGCCCTTTGCTCTTCTGCAGGCCTTCCCAGTCTTTCCACGGAGCCCTGTGGAGGTTGAATGAGGCTGTTGTTTTAATCACAGGGATTTGTTTTCTTGTTGTGGTAACCTGTCGCCCAGCTAACCAGTAGGGCAACGAGAGGGCCAAAATGCACCATCACTCCCATTTCAGTGGCTTCCAAACATAGCACATGCTCTTTGTCTCTCGTCCTCTCCTCCCCACACCCCCATCCCCACCAACGAAGGGACTT
Source organism: Craseonycteris thonglongyai (assembly GCA_004027555.1). Taxonomy (NCBI): domain Eukaryota; kingdom Metazoa; phylum Chordata; class Mammalia; order Chiroptera; family Craseonycteridae; genus Craseonycteris; species Craseonycteris thonglongyai. The sequence goes on from PVKE010001269.1 coordinate 50,129, forward strand.
GAGGTGACTTATCACCACTTTTACAGTTACAAAAACTGAGGCCCAAAGACATCAGACGAAATGGCTTGTCTGGGCCTCCTATACCCAGGGTCCTGCCCCAGCCCCCTCTACCTCCCTCTGGACTCCAATCACAAAGAACAGACAAGAGCCAGGGAGGAAGGGACACACTGGTTGAGTACCCACTAATCTCCAGGCCTTAGGCCCTAGGCTTGCTGTATAATACTTTCCTGAACCATTACAATCCCCAGAAGTTGGATACGGTTGTTATTCTCATTTTATAGAAGAGAAAGTGGAGGCTCAGAGAGGTTAGCTAAGCAGCCCAAGATCACACAGCTAAGGGAAGGTGGGAGCCAGTAATGAAATCCAAAACCTGTCCTCTTCCCACTGGAATAATTGTAGTTCTATCATTAGTGAAATTTCTTCACTATCCTTATCTCACTCAATTCTAGGAAGTAAAAGGGCTACGTACTCTCCCCATCCTTCAGACGAGGAAGTTAAGGCTCAGCGAGGTGACATGAGCTGCCAAGACTAGAACTGGGTCCCTGGTCCATTTGATTCTGGCCCCTGCCCCCAGGCCCTGACCCTGCAGTCCCCTTTCCTGCTGACTCCTGTTCCAAGACCTTGAATGTGTTTCTGTCAGGCCTCTGGCCCTTCACTCCGCTAAAGCTGCTCATGATCAAAGCCACCAGTGGTGTTCATGTCACCAACCCAGCGGTCAGTTCCCAGGCATTTGAGAGTGACCACTGCATCTCGTGGGACCACACTCTCTCCTGGTGTCCCTGCTGCCTCTGGGGAGCTCTGTGGCCTGTTCCTGCCCATCTCCCTCCTGTCCACCTGGGCGGGCTGGTGCTGAGGCCTTGGCCTCCTCCTCCTTGGCCTCCTCCTCCCTCCCTATGGGTGATCTAGTCCAGGCCTGTGGCTTCAAATGCCCACTGTTGGCCTATCTCCAGACTAGACTTCTTCTCTGAGGTCCAGATTCACATGGTAGCTGCCTACCAGAATGTCCCCCTGCTTTCTCCCTGCTCCCTACCCTACACCCAGTGGATCCCCTAAAACTAGTCAGATCATGCCTTCCTTTGCCAGAATCTCCCAGAAACCCTCTTCTTATACATGGAGCAAAAGCCAAGGTCCTAAAATGTCCCAAAGGGCCCTACATGGTCTGTCCCTCCCCTCTCTCCTATTTCTTCCTTGCCTCCTCTACTCCAGACACACTGGCCTCCTTGGTGGTTTCTTCTGCCTGGAATGTTCTTCCCTCAGATGCCAGCATTGACTGCTCTCTCACCTTCCCCAGTGCACACACATGTATACGCACACACATGTATATGCACACACCTGTGTGTGCACACAGATGTATGTACAGGTGTGCACACGCACATATATGTGTGTGCATGTATATGCACGCACCTACACATGCACACAGCCCATCCCGTTCCCTGCAGTGTTTCTCTCCATTGCCCTTATCCCCATCAGACATACTGCGTCTTCCCTCATTTGTTCCTTTGCTGCCTGTCTCCCTCGGCTGGAACGTCTATCCCATGAGGCAGATGTTTCTATCTCTTTTGTCCACCGCTGTTTGCAGTTTCTAGGGTACTTACTTAACTCCTAGAAGGTGTTCATATAAACTTGTAGAGCCCCCCTCACCCCAGTCTCAGCCACTGTACTCTCCCAACCCTGATGTGAGTGGTGACACTGGACAAAGGCCATTGGTGAGCCTGGGGTGCTTCCTGTCACCTCTAGTGGGCTCCCGAGGGACCCTCATGGCCAAGATGCCCAGCAGGCCTGTCTGTGGTTGGGACAGATGTTTCTAGGCCTGGAAGGGGAGTCCTTATTATTGATACTTAGTGTTCCCTGTAAGAGTTCGCATCCTTCTTGGAGTTGGGGGCCTCAAGGGCATCGCTCAGTCTTACTCATGGTTTTACACTAACAAATGTAGTTTCAGCTCCCGCTGCCTTGCCTGAGCTGGCCTGACAGTGTTTGGAGCCTACAGTGTGCCCGGCTCTATGCAGACTGGAGCTGGAGAGGAGGGAAGGGTGTGCCCAGCACACTGAGACTCCTGGTCTCGGGTTCAGACCTCAGCTTGACTTACTCAGTTAGGTCCTTTCTCTGAGCCTGTTTCTTTGTTGTCAAATGGGGCCAGCAGTCCCAGCGTCAGTATTGGGAGGGGGCTCAGAGGAGCTCAGAGAGCTCAGAAGACAGGAAAGAATGGATAAAAGGGAGAGGGATGGATATAAAGGGAGAGGGTGTTGCTGCTCTAGGAAGAGAGGTTTCTGGTGGGGGCGTGGGGAAGCACTAGCCCAGTGCCCGGCAGAGCTCCTGCAGAGTGGGCCATGTGGCCTGGGTACACAGCAGGTGCCTAATGTGTACTTGTGGCATGGCATTGTTTTAACCAGACAAGGTGCTTTTATTGAGCAGCATGGGAGCCATTCAGTCAGGGAGCCTGGGTCCAAATTTGGGCTGTGCACTTTCTTAGCATGGGACCCTGGCAGGGACCTCCCTCACCCCTCCTGCCCCTGGGGCTCAGTGTCCCCACCTGTAGATTGACCCTTAGGCACTAGCAGTCTCTGTTTCTGCTCTGCCTTGTCCTCACCGTGTTCCCTTGTGAGGCCAGGAGGTGGCTATGATCATCTGGCATGAGGATAATGACCCTACATTGTCTGCCACGCCCCAGATGCCTGCAGGCAGGAAAGTTTAGGGAGGTGAGAGCCAGCTGTCTAGGTTCAAATACTAGTTCTGACATTTATTAGCTATGTGACCAAGGCTTCACTTCCCAAAGCCTTGACCTCCTCATCTATATAATGGGTATAATAATAAATGGAATGGGAGGACTCGATGAGATAACAAAAGTAAAGCGTTGTGCTGAGCTCATGGTACTCTCCTAGCCTGGAAATTGCCATCTAAATGCCCAGGATTGTCACCCTCCACTTTTGCAGGCGAGGAAACAGAGGTCTAGAGGGAGCAAGTGACTTGCTCCAGGCCAGAGAATAAGTACGGCCCGTAACCCCTGTTGTCTGGGCATGAGCAGAGAGGACTGGCTGGAGTTTGGGGCCTGTCAGAGCTATTTCCCACCTCTGTCCCCAGCAAAATCTGGGCCCAGGGCCTTCCAGGAAACCAGACTCCAGTTTCTGCCCTTAAAGCTGTCGCCATCTGATTAGCAACATTTTAAAGACCTAAGAGTGGTCGCTGGCCTTTTCGCACTGCCTGGGAGGGCCGTGCGGCTTTGGGAGCCCCACATCCGTATCCCTGGCAACCCGGCCCTGGGCTGCCCTCCCCGTACACCCTGCTGTCAGAGCTGTCTGTCTGTGGGAGCTCCCTGGAGGCCCCAAGGGATATGCATGCACGCGTGTGCTGGGTCAGTGCAGAGCATTCCCAGTACGCATGTGTGTGCATGTGCACTGGCCCCATTAGGAGTGTGAGAGTGTGCCTGGATATTCACAAGTGTGCCCACTGACCCAACATTGCAAGTGCCATTGTGATATCTCTGAATATAAGAGCATGTGCAACCATTTCAGGAATGGGGAGTCCACATGCCCTTGCCCTTGCAGGTCACTCTGAAGCCTGCTGCAAGTCATGACTGTCCCTGTGTTTGTGTGTTCCTGTGTTTGTCTGACATGCTCCAGAACATGTGTGTGCAGGGGGGAGCATACTCATGCATGTGCTAGATCTGCCAGACAGTACCGTAAAGGAATGTGTCACACCAAACAAGTGCATCCACCCTTGGGGTAGGGGGAATCCCTGTCTGTGTCCTTAGGTATGAGTGTCCTGGGTCATGTGTGCTTGTGTGCACACCCACCACAAGGATATCAAGCCAGAGTATATGTATCCATGCATGGGGACGTGTGTATATTGTATGGAGCCCAGTGTATATGCTCTTGAAAATGAGTATTTGTGAGAGTGCGTGCACACGCACACATGTGTGTAAATTATATGCACTGAATCAACTAGTGGAGTGTGTGCATGTATGTGTGTGTGGGATACACACATGCACATGCCTCCTGGGGGGCCAGAGGTCAGGGCCATTGATTTTCTGTCTCTTAGAAATTCCCTTTGAGGTCCTCTTCATGTCTCTTTCATGAACCAGAGTCAGTGGTTCCAGCGTTCTTCAGGCAAACAGGGCTGGGTTTCCAGGGAGGCCTTGGCTGGCCCACCCTCCTGCTGCTTGTGTGCAGTGTTTGCACACAGAGTCTGCTTACCGTTCACAGGAACACATGGGGGGCCCTGGAGGCGTGTGGTGCCGCGCCCAGGCTCGCTGCTTTCTTTTAGTGTGGCCTTGGGCATTTCCCTTCACTTGCCAGAGCCTCCAGTTTTCCTCCTCCCAAAGTGGACAGGGTGCAGATGACCCGATGGTGAAGCCCCACCCAGGATGGGGCTTGTCATTCCTCCCACATCAGTCCCGGGTGTTACATTTACACAGCACTTTCACCTTCTTCCTAGAAGGAGAGGCTTGTGTCTACACCATGCCCCAGAGCAGGGCCAGCCACGCACAGGCCCACAGAGGAGCTGGGGTGCTTCTGGGAGCACACGCGAGCCATGTGCCCCTAATGGGCGCTGGCACTGGCTACTGTCACCTCATTTCTTCGCGACCACTGCCCTCTGCGGCAGTGGGTGCTATCCTTATTCCAGAGGAGGAAACTGAGCCCAGAGTACTGCAGGGACTTGCCTGAACCTCACAGAGGCAGCAGGTGAGAAGCCAGGATGGGGACCCAGGTCCCACTGACTGCTGAGCCTTCCCACCACATTCCAAGAATGCTTCCTGGAGCAGACAGGGGTAAGAGGCCCGTCTCACGGGGGATAGGCTGGCACCTAAGCCGGAGACAGCATGTGAGCGGAGAGGGGGAAGCAGCAGGCTGCAGAAAGGCAGGCTGCTCGGGCTCTTCCTGCCCCTTCCCTCTCCAGATGGGCAGCCCCTCGCCAGGCCCTCCTCCCACCCCTCACGCTGCAGTCTTTGTGGCCCAGGAAGAATGCTCTCTTTATCTGCTCGAAGCCCCTTCCCTTTGATTCCCCTCTCCCCAGCGTTTCTGCTGACCTCTGCGTGTTGGGAATCCAATTAGAGGAGCGGCCAGAGAGAGTGACAGGCGCTCCGAATCCCACCTCGGCCCCTCTGAGCACGCCTGGTGGAGCTGCAGGCGTGCGGTGCCTGCTTGTCATGCCAGGCCCAGCGCTGGGCTTTGTGGGGATTAGCTGCCTGTTGTGGGGGGTGGGGAGGCACACTACAGATGGGACCAGAAGTGATGCTGGTAAATGTCACGTCCCGGGGGAGAGTAGAGACACCCCCTCCCGCCCCCAAGCTCAGAATCCAGCTTGGGGAAAAGGGGAGAGAGGAGTGGGAGGCAGGTTGGCCTTGGCAAGGAGTGGACCACCCTGGCCTATTATAGGGGGTGCTTGGGAAATGATGGCCTACTTGGGTTATTTGGTTCCCCATTTGAGGCTTGAAGGGTCAAGGCCCAAAGCTAGACTGAAGTAGAGGTGGCAGCCAAATTCTTGTCTGCCTGTTCTGGGGGGTAGTACCAGAATTTCCACCTAGGAAGGGCTTTTGGGGTTGATTTGATTGCAGGGGCAGACTATTATATTATCTTACAATTTCATTTGCAAAACACTTTACATATGGGAGGGGGGCCTCCAAGGAATGGGCAAGGGGTTGGCTCCTGAGAGATAGTGTTTAAAGAACCACCTACCACAAGCCACTCCTTGGCCAAGGTCAAGACTATGCCCTTCCCCACCCATCACCACAGATTTACCCTTCTGGTTTACAGCTAAGGAAACTGAGGCTCCCGAAAATGTAAGGCCAGACCCCAGCAGAGCTGAGATGTCTCCTTCCCTCTCCTTACCCCGCAGATCACCCTGTCGTCCTGAGTGAGGAGAGTCCCCAAGCCCCCCCACCCCCTCTGAGGAAGTGGATTTTTGGCCCTGAGGGAAAGCGGCAGCCTCTTCCTGTCCCCCAGGGCGCCTGGCAGAATACGGTCTGACTCTCAGCCCATGGACTAGCAAACAGCCCAGCGCCTCTGGAACTGGCTAGAACCCACAGTGTACCAGGTCCCACGCTGGGCCCGAGCACAGAGGGGATCTGAAGTGGCATCTGCTCACAGTGGAGAGAGACAAGGAGACCCTGATGCACAGAGGATGTGTGTGAAGGGCGGAGCTGAGGACTCTGAGGACCCACAAGGGGATCTGGGAGGTGGGGATGGACCACACTCAGCCTGGTTCTTAGAGGGCTTCCTGGAGGAGGGGGCACCTGAGTTGAGACCTAGAGGACTAGCAGAAATTGCTATTCAGGCCTGAGAGGCAGGTCAGGTGGGGGGCTTCCAGAGGCAGGGCACCTGCCCACCCCCATCCCATCTTCATCCTACAGCTGCCCGGGCTGGGCAGGGCTGACCCACCTCCCCACACAGTGCTCCAGTGGAGCTGCACAGCTGTGGCCGCCTCCCAGGCCTGGAGGAGTTGACAGCCTTTGGAGGCTCAGCATCTTCAGCTAAGAATTACCACAGGGGTGGAATTGGAGAGCCATGGGAGTCCCAAGGCAGTCCCTGGCCAATAATAGTGGTTAGGAGGCCACACTACCTGAGAGTGCAGATTGGAGACCCAGCATTTCTCTAGCAGGAGCGTGTCCTGCCTGTTATCCGCAAGCTGCTTGCAATCCAGGATGGCTTTGAATATGGCCCAACACAAATTCATAAACTTTCTTTTTTTTAATTTATTTTTATTTTTTTAAAACGATTTAATTTTATTGTTTGAGAAAAGGTAAGAGAGAGAAAGAGAGAGAGAGGAAGGAGGAAGGAGGAAGGAGGGCCCAGAGCAGTCTCCATAGTTGTATGACATAGTTTCATTCTACACAGGTGGATGCAGGGCCATGCAGGGTGGGAACTGAACTGGGGGCCTCCCGCATGGGGGGCGAGAACCTTCACCACCATCCTAGTTGTCACAGTTCAGCACATGGGTTTGCACAGGCGAGGGCTGGGATTCCCCAGACTTTGAGGTTGCAAGGCAAGCAGTCAACCTGTTGAGCTGTCCTGGCATCCCGTAAACTTTCTTAAAATATTATGAGATTTGTGTGTGTATGTGTGTGATATTTTTTTTTTTAGCTCATCAGCTATCATTCGTTTAATATATTTTATGTGTGGCCCAAGACAGTTCTCCTTCTAGTGGGGCCCAGGGAAGCCAAAAGGTTGGACACCCCTGCTCTAGCATATAAACTATCTCCTCAAATCCTACACCAAGACCTGGGAGAAAGAACCACCACCCCACTTTACAAGAGAGAGGCCCAGGGGCTGCCAAGACTCACAGAGCATGTTAATTTATGGAACCAGCATTTAAACCCCATAGAGCAGGGATGTCCAACCCTTTGAGTTCCCTGGGCCACATTGGAAGAACTGTCTTGGGCCACACATAAAATACATTAACACTAATGATAGCTAATGAACTAAAAAAAAAAGAAAAGAAATTAAAAAATATGTATATCTCATAAGGTTCTAAGAAAGTTTACAAATTTGTGTTGGGCAGCATTCAAAGCTGTCCTGGGCCGCATGTGGCCCGCAGGCCATGGGTTGGACCAGCTTGCCATAGACCTTCCCCACCACTCCAGATTTCCACAGCTGGTGCCAATATGAATTTGTTGGGTTTGTGTTTTGGTATTCGTGCCTGGCGCATGGTAGGTGCTCAGTGGGTGAGGGGTGGGTGGATGGATGAAACCAATCAGTTGACCAGTTCTTCCTTACCTGGTGACTTTAAAAAAAATAAATGAGCACCAACCTCCATTCTGCCAGTGAAGGCCGTATTAAATATGAATGGAATTAATGTTTCAGCTCAGGTCTCATGAATGCAAATGGAAGGGTGTGTAGATCTAAGAGATCAAGGAAAGATACCCTATCTGCTCCCCACACCTGCCTGGGCCTGAAGACACACACTCACATCCTGACACACGCACAGTCACACAGACCCATGCACGCTCACACCCTCCCTCATAGCTGGTGGCTCAGCTAGGACAGCACTCACATGACAGCCCCCTCTAGGGACCTCAGCATCCCCCTGAGTCCGCCATCTCTCCAGCCTCTACACCCCACCTCCCCACCCCCACATGTCCGAACTGGGACCCCTTTCCGGTAGAGACCTCTCTGGGCTCAGGCCTGGTCCTGCCAGCTCTGCCCCCCTAGTCCCTCTGAACTTGACCCCGCCTTCCCTTCCCACCTTCTTCTTTCCTCCCTCCTTCTGTCTCTTCCTCCCTTCCTCCTTCTGCGTTCTCCTTGTTTCTCGGTGTCTCTGCCTTAATCCAGGTTCTGGTCTCATTCCCATCTGTCTACCCTGCAGACTGCCTGCCGCCTGTCTCTCCCCCTACCTTCCTCTCTGCTTCTCTCTCCCAGTGTGTCTCCAGCTCTCCCTCTCTCTGTCTCCCCCTTGCCCCTTCCCCTCCCTCTTCCCCACCTTCTTCCCTCAGGCCCTGGGTGAGCTGTGGGCTCCTCAACCCAGACACTCAGGGGTCAAGCTGGAGTCCAAAAGCAGCCCCCCACCTCCCCCCTCAGGGGAGCTGCACACCACACTAGGTTCGGCCGCCTCAGTCCCCTCACTGGCCAAGCAGTGGAATCATCCACCAGGCTGAGACACTCTCCTTAGTCGTCAGCTTGTTTGTGGTACACACTTTTACTGAGCAGCCTGGGAGGTCTGGGCCAGCAGATGTCCCTGGTTCAGATCCCGCCATGCCCTGAGCAGGTAGGTGCCTCCTCCTCTGAGTCTCTGTTTTCTCATCTGTTCCGCCTGACACACAGTAGGTGCTCAGGGGTAGCTGTGGAAGACAGAAGATGTGGGTTCTGCCCTCAGAGGACCCACAGCCCAGTTCCGGCAGGTGACTGGGAGAACTCACCTCCTCAGGCTCTGGGGAGCTGGTAGAGCAGATCAGAGCCTGTTTGCCACTGAGGTCAGAGTGTGAGGGCTGACCAAGGGGCCGGAGTCAGGGGTCATGGGGAAGAGGCCAGCCTAGGGAGGCTTTGGAGGGCCTCAACCCTTCAGTGAAGCTGGTGCTGGGCCTCGGCAGGAGCCATAGCTGGGGATCGGCCGGAGGCCCGCTCAGTGTAGGGTTTGTCTCTCAGTCTAGTAGCTCAAGCACTAGCAGTCTGTCCTCTCCTTTCCACCAAGGCTAGAATCACGCAGGTGTGGACTGGCGCCTCCTGCAGGTATGGGATGAGCCACCCCGCCTCCTCAATCCACATCAGCCACCTGTCATCTCCTGTCTGTCCCTTGCTGGTCATAGGGGGCCTGACTTGTTCATTCTGAAGGTTCTGAGGGGCCAGAGAGGTACCTGGTTTGGCATGCCCCCATGTCTGTGTTCTTTAGCCACGCCCATCCTCTCTGAGCCTCAGTTTCCTCATCAGGGCCTTTGAATAGTCTGAACAAGGGGCTGCGGCTCAGAGTGGGCGTTGGGTAAATGTCTCCCAACCCCCTGCAGTGCTCCCCACGGTGGAAATTCCAGAACTGCCCCTGTCCTCCTGGCCCAACTTGGGCCCTCCCTTTCAGGAGCTGACCTCCCCTCCCACGGCCTGCAAAGTCTGGCCCCCAGACGCTTGCGCCCTCTGCCCCCTCCCTGCACCTCCCTGCGACCACCCAGTCCAGCCAGCTGTGAACAGCAACCTCCCTCCCGCCCACCCTGGACCCAGGGGTCAGCAAGCCTTCGAGCGTGGGAGGGGGACTGAGACTGAGATCCTGGTGGGTGGGGGTGGGGGTGGAGGTGAGTGCAAGAACCAGGCAGGTGTGTGTGTGTGTGTGTGTGTGTGTGTGTGTGTGTGTAAGAGAGAGACTGCCAGTGTGTATGTCCCTGCTAGGGGGCTGCAGACGTGCCTGAGGGTCTGAGAGGCTGAGCCTGGTGAGAGAGAAGACAAAAGAAGGGAGTGAGCTGAGAGAGCTGCCCGGTGGGAGGCTGAGCCCATTTGTATGCAGCAGGAGCAGGAGCCCAGCAAGGCGAGCTCTTCAGAGAAGCCTCAATTCCCAGAGCACTGGGGGGAGCACCGCAAGGTCCACGCCTGCAGAGTCCTCCCTCACACATCACCCTGCCCAGCCCTCATTGTACAGGTGGAGAAACCGAGGCTGAGAAGCCACCCAGCAAATGAATGACAGAGCTGGGACTAGAACCCTAGACCAGTGTTCTCCCTGCTCTGGAGTGCCTCTGGGAACTCCAAGCAGGGGCAGAGTTCACTACATGAAGGAATGAAAAAAGACCATTGATGTTTGTAAGGAGCACTGGGCAAATAGTTGATGATACCTCACTAATCCTCACGTAACCTACAAAGTGTGTGCTGTTTTTGCCATCCCCCTTTTACAGATGGGAAAAGTGAGGCACAGAGCGTTGAAGTCACTTGCTTCAGATCAGACAGTTAGTAAGAAGTAAGAGGCAGGGCCCGTGTTCAGGCCCAGGCCAGCTGTACGAGGCTGTGCTCACAGTCACTGTACCTTACAGCCTCTTAGCATTCAAAGTCCTTGAAAGTTGGGGACTGTCACGTCTCTGTTCCTCAGTTCTGAACACGGGCCTAGTACATAGCAAGTGCTCAGCGACGCTTGCTAAGTGAGTGAATGAATGAATGAGTGGGAGGAGGGCTTCTGCAGAGGACATCTTCCCAGGCCCCAGGAGTCCAGCTCTCCCAACACAGTCCTGCGTCGTATGCTTGGCCCCCATCCCCACCCCCACCAGGCAGGTGTTGGCTGTGCCCACCATGGAGCCAGGCCCCAGCGGGACAAAGCCAGAGCTGCGCCTGGGCGGCCCGGCCCCAGCGCAGTCTGAAGCTGCTAACAGGCTGGAAATCTCTTTTGTCAAAGCCTACACTGCCTCCAACCTCCTTTAATTAAAGACAATTAGTGCTTTCAGCCCCTCTGCACAGCTCAGCTCCCCTGTTTGCAAACACACAGCTGCGGGAGCTTTGTGGGCCCCCCCTCACCGCCGCCCCCAGCCCCGCTTCCCCAGAGACACACAGAGGTGCCTTTATTATCAGCGCTCAGGCTGCAGCACCAAGAGGTGGGCCCCTCTGCTCCCCGGAGTGCTTCCCAGAGAGGCAGAGGAGCAGGCAGAGCTGAGGGCCTTGGGGTGGCATGGCACCCGGGAGTCATGGGTTCCCCTCTTCATGGAACAGCCTGTGGGCACCAAGTCCAGCTGGGGCAGCTTGGACAGATCTGTCACATTCTCCCTCTCGCTCTTGGTTCTCTGGGTGCTGCTTAGAATGCAAGCTGCCCGTAGGTTTTCTTCCAGGCCCTTGTGCTGATCTGGGCACTACAGGGCACAGACGCCAGCCCTGAGTGCCGCCTTAAGAAAAAAGGAAGTAGGGGAAGTGGCTCTTACTGACCGCCTGCTGTATATAGCGCTCTGACTCTACACAGCATATTTCTGAGGCATCTTCGTTTTACAAACAGAGATGCCAGTGCTCAGGGTGGCTCAGTACCTTGGCCAGGTCCGACTAGGAAGTAGCAGTACCAGCACACAAGGCCAGACCTTCTGACTAGTTGGAGCGAAGCGTCCTAGGAGCCTCACCTCTTAGAGGTCAAAGTCATCTGGTCCAGCTCCCAGCCTGCCTCAGACCCCATGGACTGAGCCTGTGCCGTGGGCAGGCAATCTCTGGCACCTCTGGGGGTTGATGAGGGCATGGCTATGTCCGGAGCTCCTTGTTGAAGGGAAAACTCCTCAGACAGACCTGTACTCAGTGGCAGTGCCCTGGAATAGTGGAAGGCTCTGCAGAATTCTCCAGCAGCACAGAGGCGGAAGTGACTGCAGGGAGACACCGGTCATTGGAGTTGGATCTTAGTGATGAAGTTATTCTCAAAAAAGGACAGGGGGCAGGAACATTCTAGGCAAAGGCCAAGGGCATAAAAGAAAAGCAAATTCCAACAAAAGGTGAGCAGCTCAGGCAGGAGAGGGGTCTCTGTGCCCATCCTGGATAAGGGGAAAGAGGCCCAGCTGGACTGAGTGACTGTCTTAAGGTCACACAGCAAACAGGTCTGGAAGGGGAGCCTCGCAGCCTCTGAAAGCAGTACTGCACCCACCTCTCCTCAGCACAGTTCTAAATTGATATCACTTGTGTGATCAGTTGATGAGGGCCTTTCTCACTGGACTCTTGACGCCAGTGGGAAACCACGTCTGTTTTTGCTCACTTATATCTCAAGGCCTAGCCCCTGTCCTGGCACAGACCCAGAGCTCAGTAAAGATCTGCTGAGTAAATGAAATGTCCCACTGAAGGCAAGGGATTGGCCTCCCACCTGCCACACTCCCTTCCGGGCCCAGACAGACATCACAAATCCATCACTGCACTCTCCCACCTAGTCCAGAAGGGCCACAGGCATACTGCTTGAGCTGGCATGTGTGGTGAAATTTATGTCACCGTGGAGTCAAGTCCAAGCTTACAATTTGTAGATGAGAACTTCAGGAAGGAGTAATAATAGCTTAGCATTTACTGAGTGATTTCCACAGACTAGGCACAGTTCTAAGCTCTTAGCATGTATTTAATGTCCTCCTATAACACAGGTATTTCTTCTTCATCGTCTCTGCTGAGAGGGGGGAGCTGAGGCATACACATCATGAACTTGTAGTGTCACACTCTCCATGGCTGTGCCACACCGCCTCTCTTCTCTCAGTGTGGTACCTCCTGACCCCCAGAGCGGGCCACCCTGGGGGCTGAGGTGCATCCAGCCTCACTATGAGGCTCTGGTTTCCTCCCCACCAGTGGAGACCCGAACGCTGAGTTGGAGCCAGCAGGGCCAGGCCGGGCCTGGGATCCATCTGCCTTTCGGCAGCTCCAGGCCCACTTCCTCCGGCCTGGACAGCTTCCCAGGGGTGCCTCTGCAGGCCCTTTCAAGTCCCCTGGCACCCCCAGCCCCACTTCCTGCGACCCCTGGCCCTGGCCTGACCCGCTCCACTCAATTTCCCAAGATGAGTTGCAGAAGCTGCGGGGTCTGTGTGCAGAAACGGGAAAATTAACGAGCTGCTCCCCAGCAATTGGCAGTTTCCAGGCACCAGCTGGCCTGGAGTATTTACTCAGCACCCTCAGAGCAAGACAATTAAGTGGAGCTTAGGCTGGGGTGCAGAGATGTCTATAGATCAGACGGCAACCCTCCTAAGATGTTTTTCTAAGGGATCAGTGCCTGAGAACAAGTTTCCAGGGAACCGGGGTCTTTAGTCATTCTTATTAGTATACGACATATTAATGCATATAACACAGAGTCTAGATAGAGTCATTCATTTATTGAACATTTACTATGTGTCAGGCTCCTTGACCTGGGTTACCTCATTGAAACTTCATCTTTTCTCTGCACAGTAGACATAGCTGTTTCCATTTTATAGATGGGGAAACTGAGGCCCAGCAAGGTTAGGAGACACCTCCCAGATCAAACAGGGAAGCCAAGGTTTGAATGAAGTTCTATCTGACTCCAAGCTTCAGCTTCTTGCTATAGAACAGGTTTCCTTCCTGGTCTTTGAGCCTATATAGCACTGTTTTGGGCACCAAGGATGAGCCAGAGGCAAGAGAAGACCCAGTGTGTGCTGTGTACCTACTCTGCGCCAGGCGCAGAGAAGAATAAGTGTATGAGAGCTCTTCCCTGCCCTGGGAAGCATAGTATTAGAGGTCTATGTTATGCAATACATTGAGCCCAAGAAGGTCTGGCTAGTGGGAATAGGTTCTAAAGGTGGGGCAGGGCTTCACTGAGGAAACATACCTTGTTTGGGGCTTTGAAGGCTGAATAGAAGTCTGCCAGGTAGACAGACCAAAGAGCACTCGAGGAGGAGAATTCAGCATAGACACTGCAGTACTTTATGTGCTGGGGAAGTGGCCCAGAGTTTAGTATGGTGTAAGGTCATTGGGGTGGGGTAGGAGGAGCAGAGAGGACAGTTGGGACAAATGAAAAGGGACCTTGAAGGTCTGGCTAAGCTAGTTGAACTGGGTGGCTCTTGTGCTGGAGACCTGGGCACCAGCCAAAGAGAAGAGGCATAGGAGATGTGAGCAGGGGCCCAGATGCTGCCAACACCATCCCATGGCAGGAAAGCCACCCAGCTCAGTACCACACAGCAGGGGTTCCCGGTCCTCTGGACCTTTCTCCTGCTCCCTGGGCCTCCTGGTGGCAAGGGGGGAAGGGAGGCTGATAAGCTGGTTGCTGGGCCATTGAGTCACCTTCTCCAGTCTTCCAGGAGCTTCAGATTCACCTGTCTTCCCGCACCTCCCACACAGGCCATTACTGACTCGCTCTGTGACCTGGGGCCACACGCTTCCCGTCCCTGACCATTAGTCTCCCCAAGAGTGAGAGAATAACCTAAGCCAGAGGTCTCCACTGGCCCTTAACCTCTGCCTCCCAAAGTCCTCTGAGAAAATGAGTGAGAAAGCTCTGCCTCTTGGGAGTTTCTCAGTGGGTGGGGGTGGGCTCAGGGAATTTGGAGACTTCCCATGACAAGCAATTCCAGCAGAGCTGTCAAGGCAGGAAGTTTAGCTTCCAAACTCTCTTGCCTCCCCACCCTACCCCATCCAGGCCCCATCTTATTTCTTGTCACCTAATCTCCCCTGACGTGTCACTAAGTCCCTGTTATCCCATCCCCAAAGCTAGGAAAGGTCAAATGGGAGACTTTCAGACATCCTGACACACCAAATAGGGTATATGTTTGTAGGAGCCCTGGCAGACCCAACCCAATCCCCACACCCTCATCCCAAGTGACCTCTTATTAAAATGCCCCATTCCCTGCCTTTGGAGGTGAGGTGATGAGGGACTAAACTGGGCTATCATAAGAAACAAGGTCTTATCTCAGTTTGATAGCCCACTTTGCTGTGTGTCTCTAGGTGACTTCCTCACCCTCTCTGAGCCTCCATTTTCTCATCTGTACAATGAGGCGGGTTGGTTAGGTGAATGGTCCTTAGCCCCGTGTGTATGAGAATCAGCGGGTCCCCAGTGCTGTTGGTCTGAGGAAGAGCCCAGCCATCCTGTGCTTTGAGCACTGCTGACCTAGGAGGTCCCCAACGGCCAGGTTCAGCTCCAACACTTGTGAACTTTGCTTCTCCTTTAACCCAGGTGTGACCCTCGTGCCCTGATGGCCAGGACCACAGAGCCCTTCAGCGTCAGGCCCTCCAGACTTGGGATGTCCAGCCCAGAATGTCATCTTTTTCCCTCCCTCACTCCCAGTATGGCTTTCCCTGAGCCAGTCTGTTCTTGTGGGTAGCCTTGTTGAGATAAAGGGCTAAAAATAACCCTGCTGAGCACTGGGAGTAGAGAGCAAAAACCACTTACAGGAGGGAAAGGGGAATGAGGAGTCAGGCTGGACCTAAAATCGTAGCCCCAGCCCTGCTCAGCTGTGTGGCCCCGCACAAGTCAGTATACGTCTCTGTGCCCCTGGACAGTTGTTATAAAATGCAGGCATGGTCCCGGCCCCTCTGGACATTGGGAGAAATATGAAGTAATAGTGAATCTAGGCACCACCAGTCAGTGTCACCTTGCCCCAGATGTCCTGCCTGGCCGGGGAAAGTGGACTATGAAGCTACAGTCCCGTGGTGGAGGAAGTGGGGTGCCCAGAGCCTCTTGGGGGTCCTCGGCCCACCTGCGTATTTTCCAATGGGTTTCCACTCATAGTCGGCAGTGGTGATGTCAGCAAAATCATGGAACACATTTTGTAAGAAAATTAATAAGGAACGGATGGAGATGGAAATTATGAGCCCTTGGAAACGAGAGTGGGGGGTGCGGGGTTGGTACTCAGAGGTGCCAGACCCACCCGATTGAGTTGGGGGCAGGGGTCTTTCAGAATGAAGGGAGTTGGGAGTGGGGCCTGTGGATGAGTGAGGTGGTGTTGCCGGTGAAGGCAGGAGGGGACTCCAGGGCCAGGCAGCAGGAGAAAGGGATGTGGCACTGAAGTAAGGAGAACCTTCTAAGTCACTGGATCCTGGCCTGAGCCTCTCTGAGCCTTAGTGTCCTCATCTGTGAAACGAGTGCTAACACTTGCGAGGATCACAGCAGGCCTGCAACCAAGCCCGGTGTTGCTGGGGCTCCGTGAACAGTGGCATCTTCATCGGGGATATGAGTGAGGAGTTGCTGCTCACCGCATTTGAGACTGCCAGTACCCTGCACCCAGCAGGAGTTTGGTGTGTGTTGGTGCAACAGCCACACTGATGGATGGTGAGATGGATGGGCAGACTGAAGGACAAACAAAGGGATGGATGACTGCAGACCATACATTCCCTGGGCTCAGGCGCTTAAATCTGTGTTGAACGTTTTTCTTCTATCATCCACAAGCCCCTAGCCAGCAGCTGACTTCTAGTACAAATTAATTGATTATTTGTAATTTATTATAATTAGGCATATTATATTCTATAGTAATGTAATGATTCAATATTATAACCCATTATAGTTCTTTAATGAATGCCCACCTACCTACCTAGTACTTTTCTGTTTACAAGCACATCCACACATCTCAGCTTGCCTCATCCTTACATCAAACTGTCAGGCAGGTCTTCTCTCATTTTCCAGGTGAGGCAACCCAGGCTCAGAGAGGTTCTGTAACTTGTCAGAGGTCACACAGCTCATAAGTGGCAGGGCCAGAACTCAAACTCTGGGTCTTTTGTCTGTATGGGGCACCACCTGCTGGAGTGGATCATTCTGGGTGGGACATTTCAGGCAATTTAGAGGCTGACATGAAGGTATAGAGGGGGAAGGGAGGCATCGGAGTGGGATCAAGAAAAATGGGATGAAGTCAGGCAGCTCAGAGATCAGAGGCTGAGGGTGGAGACAGCTCGATGCCTGTTCCAGGGTGTAGTCTGCTCTTAATGGGGGCATGAAGGGTCTGTGCTGCAGGAGGTTGACCTCGAGATTGGCATTTGAGGTAGGTGCTGGAGGTAGCAGGGCCTGCTGGAAGGCAGGGTCAGCCGTTGGGTGGCAGGATCAGCAGCAGGCACCACTGGCCTCAGGAGATGAGTGGGCATGCCTAGGTTTTCCTGAATGAAGTGCATGGGTATTGGCATCACTGTCCACCAGCCATGTGACCTCAGTGAGCGGCTTCACCTCTCTGAAACGTCTCTGCAAAACGGAAGCTGCAGGGGGAGAAATCAGGGAACCTTCACTCCAGAGCCCTTTGCACAGACGCACTCAGGGCACTGTGGCGGGTCGTCCTGTCCGTCACCAGTATTCTGTTCCACTCCCACCACCTCCACCCTCCACCCTGAAATATGCTCCCAGGACTCCCCAGACCACACCCCTAGATCTGAGGTTCAGAAAGAACAGTCACTATATTTATTCATTTGCTTCTATTTACTTATTGAGGACCTATCAAGTGCTAACCCTGAGCTTGCTGTCAGTTCAAGCTTCTCTGGGAAGCAGTAGACTGTGTCGTTCAATGTGCTCAGTGCCCCAATGCAGGTAGACACATGGGGTGCAGTGGGAGCAGGAGGAAGGGCCCCCGATGCTGCCGGGAGGAGCTGGCTTTGTGCACCTCTGCAGGGGTGATGCTGAAAAGGAGGGGGAAATAGAGGGGAGCCATGCTCTCCTTGTGCTATGCTACCCTTTCTATCTATTCCCTGTCAGGCAATGCGCTGTGTCATTGTAGCCTCCTCATGTCCACTTTACAGATGAGGACACTGAGGCTCAGAGAAGGGGATGAACTTGCCCAAAGTAGCACAGCCAAGAAGCCGTCTCCAGCTGAGCTGCATCTCCTTCCAAAGCTCCCAAGGTGGGGTGGGTGGGCTGAGGTACAGCCCAAGGACCGTGGGAGGAAGCAGGCACTCCAAGCCTAGCAGCCCCCAAACCGTGTCCTCACCAGGCCAGCCAAGGCCACTGGCAGCCGTAGTTTACAAGGCGTGGGGCTGGCCTGAAATGTTTTACTTACAAATGCACGCCGGCTCATCTGGGGTGAGTTTGCGCTTTTATGAGTGTTCTTCAAAAGCCCAGCTCGGCTCCATGCCCGTCACCATGGAGACAGCTCTGGGTGGCTGAAACCGACCGCCCTCTGTGACCACGCGTGAAGGCTGCCAGGTGCTAGCGCCGGCGCCACGCTGGGTGGGGCACCCACAGAGGCCTTTCCTGAGACACTTGTTGAGGGCAGGGAGGTGGGGGTATAAATCCAGCTCCCATGTAAAGGGGGAGTCCCCTTCATTGGGCTGGGGGCTCCTCTCTCAGCCCCCCATGTGCTGCTGGTCCCCAGAAAAGCAGTGCCTCTCCCCAGCCCACTGCCTTTCGGATCTGGACAGGCTAAAGCCAAGTGGTTAAGGGGGCAGGGAGACCAGATTTGAATTCTGGAGATTGGCTATGCACCTCCACACCCTAAAACTCTCACCCAGAAATCCCATTTTGTAAATGGGGAAACCAAGGCCCAGAGAGAAGTGATTTGCCCAAGGTCACCGATCAAGGTAGAGTTCAGAGGATGCCTGTTGCCCCCTACTCTTAAGTCTAGTGCACATTCCAGGCCACCACGAAGCAGCTCAGTCAGACCCGAGGTGTGGCTGGGCCCCCGCTTCAGGCCAAGGCTGGGTGTAGCCAGCCCACATTTGGAGGAGGAATTGCTGGCTGAGAAGACGGCCTGGGCCCCACGTTGGCCCCCAGCCCTCCTTGGCTCTCAATTTTGGTCCGAGTCTCAGGGGCTGTTCAAAGATTCCAAAGGCATTTGAGCATTTTGTAAGCAATTTGTCAGCCCTAGAAGCTGTTTGGAGGCTCCAAAAACGATTTAAAGGGTCCAGAATCTGTTGCATTTGCAAAGGCTGTTGTTCCTGGTTTCCAGAGTGGTTTGAGTCCCAGGCGAAGATCCCTGAGGAGGTGTTGGGGCCTGGGGCCAGAGTATGCTGACAAGCCCTGGGTGGCACTGGAGATGGAGCTCCGGGCAGTGTGAGCTCCCTGCTGTCTCCCGGGACTCAGCCTGGGGAGCCACAAGCCCATCAGGGCATCTGCTCTTCCAAGGAGCAGAAAGTATGTGGGTATTGGCAGGAAAGGGACAGACCTGGGGACCCAGCATTACCACTCACGTGGGCTGTGTGACCTGAGGCCAATTACTAAAACTCCTTGAGCTCCCCTTTTCTCCAACTGTAAAATGGGGGTAATAGCACCTCTTCTGCAGACCTGACCATCCCACTTCCAGGGCTGGTTAACACTTTCCCAGCTGCTCCTGGGAGTGCACTTCAGGGTCTCTCTCCAGGGTGGAAGACTGACCTGCAGTAATTGGCCTGTCAAGGCCTCCTCAAACCACACATACCTCCCTGCCCCTGAGGCCCGCTCTGCTGAGTCTGTCATGGGGGAGGAGCCATGGGCTGGGCTGAAGGCCCTGGTTGACCTGAAGGCTGTACCTGCCCATTCAATCCCATGGAAGGTTCTTTCTGGTCATATAATCCCAGTCCCACCTTTTGCCCTCTTCACACTCCATTGCCATTACCCGTACTCCTCCCTCCAACCTTGTCATTGGCCCAACCACTCTATCTATAGCCACTTGTACCTTATGTCTCGAATTTGCCATTCAGTCTGCCTAGATTGCCTGTTCCCACTCTGACAGATGTGTGTGCGCGCGTGTGCATGTGTGTGCGCGTGCATGTGCACGCACGCGCGCGCGCACGCACACACACACCATGGCCCTCTGGATCCCCTCAGCCTCTACTCCCCACTACCTCTCTTAAGTCCCTGATCCGAAAGGTACAGTCCATTCTCCAGGCCTGTAAGCTCAGACAGACCCAAGGCCTGGCTGGGCCTCTTACCTGCAGTGTGATATAGGACAGGCTCATGGCTGAGCCCTCCTGAGCCTCAGTTTCCCCCTCTATAAAGTGGGAATGATAAGCTGTACTCTGCCTGACTCCCAGGGTTTTTGTAAGGGTCACATGAGCGGTTGATAAGAACAAGATATATAAACTCCAAGGTGATTAGGCTCATGGTGGCTGAGGGATTTGCCTAAGGTTATCCTGGGGAGTTGGTGCCAAACCGGGATCTCAGTCCAAGGCTCCTACGGGGAAATTGATGAGAGCTTCTGCCCATGGAGCCCTGGATCGTCCTGGAGGTTCCTCTGAGAAGTCTTACTTTTCTGCAACTCCCTCACCCACTTGCAGAGCTGCAGGCAGGCAAGCTGGCTCCCAGCTGGGTGACTCAACAGCAGCTGACTGATGCGCTAAATGCATCCCACCTTCCCGGGAGATAGGGGATCGATACCATGGACGATGGGCAGCTCCACTCAATGCCACAGCCAGCCCCCAAGGGTGAGAAAAGGGCCAAGAATAAGTACAACCAGGCCTGCACCCTGCACAGGGTCAGTCCAGGCCAGGCCGGAACGATGCAGGTTTGACGGAGCCACCTGTGACATCTTCGTTGTCATCATCATCGTAGTAAGCAACATTAGTGTGCCGCATACGCACTGTTCTAAGTTTGTTGTTTGTTTGTTTTTAATGTGTTAACTCATTGGATCCTTACAACCATTCTGTGAGGCAGGTACTGCTATTATCCCCATCTTGCAGATGAAACGCGACACAGAGAGGTTCAATGACTCACCCAGGGTCACACAGCTATTATAGACCCATAGGTCTATAATACCCATAGGTGCCCATACGTGCACCAGGACCCATACGTGCCTGGCTGAGAACCATGCTGTTGCTAGAATATTCAGCTGCTTTTTTAGTCGTACAGGAGACTCGGGCCGCCCACCCCCACACAACCGTGGGCTCCTTTCTGCTCAGATGCCCACTTGGGGCCTCATCTCCAGCCCCCTCTCTGAGCTCTGGATGGTGGGCCATGCTTTATCCAGGTGCTCCTTGAAAGGATGGGGGAGACAGCACTCTAGCAGGTGCCCATGTCTAGCTTCATCCTGCTAGAGCTCAGAGCGAGAAGATTAAAGGTGGGCCTGGCCCCACAGTGACTCTGGGCATGGGAGACCGCCCCCCTCCTCCTGGCTGGCATGAATTCTCAGGGGCCTAAACCCTGGACTGGAGTGGTCTCATTCTTTCTGCCCATCTGCCAACGGGTGGCATGCCAATAGCCATGGATAGGCTGGCCTGATTTGGCCAGCTTTATGCCTTACAGGAGAAACCCAACCTCAAACGTCCTGGGCTTAGACTGGGAAGTGGGACAGATGGTCAGGGCACAAGATGTGGAAATGCTAAGTGGCAAGGGCCCAGCCCTTTGATCTTCTCCCTGAAAGGCAGCTCAAGTGGTAGGAAATGTGTGTGTGGGGTTTGGGGTTAAATCTAGCTGGGCACCTCCTGGCTGTGTGAACTTGGATAAGACAGTTAGCCTCTCTGAGCCTTAGTCTATCACCTCCTTTTTTACCTTTCTCTAAACCAGGTGGTCCATCCACATTCAAGGTCATTGTGCTTGTCCCTTCCATCCCTTGAGACCAGTATACCTGGCCAGACCCCCATTGTCTCTTCCCTCAGTTCTACCCCAAGTCATCCTCCAGCCCTCCCTCACCCTTGTGCCTGCCATACAGTCAGACATCGATTCTGCCCAATTTCCCTCCTAAATATCTGGTTAGTTGTCTCCCCTTCAGGCCGCACTACCTCCCTGCACTGGTCTAGGCCTTGTCTTTTTTCTGGGTTTGTGCAGCAGCCTCCTAATTGCTCCCGGCCTCCCCGCTTCCCCATCAATCCATTCCCCTCTGGAAGTTCCAGAACTATCTTTCTGAAATGGAAATCTAGCCATGTTATGTGTCTACCTAAGACACAACCTGATTCCACACAAGATAAACCCCAAACTCCTTCCCAACCTCCTTCTAATCACCACTGGGGTCCAGCCCCCTCTTCCCTTAGCTCCACCCTGCCTCCAAGCCGTGCTGCCCGGCTTGGCTGTGCCTGGTCCTACCTCTGAGGCTTTGCACCTGCTGTTCTCTTGGCCCAGAACTCCCTTCTTTCTTCACTCTTCCCCCCTCTATTTGTCTGACACCCGTTAATCCTTCAGTTTTCAGTTTTGACATCACCTCCAGGAATCCGTCTTTAACCACTACTCCCCAAGACTGAGATACTGGCCATCATATAGCAGCTGTCCCTCTGAATCGTCATTATCTATTTACTATCTCCCTGCCCATTAGATGAAGTCTCTATTCCCAGGCTCAGCAATGTCCCCAGCAAGTGAGAATGAATGTCCCCCCGCAGCCCCACCTCAGGCCCTTCGGTCCCAGGGTAAATCTTACATCCCACTTCACTGGACAGCTGGTCACATTCTAGTCCCAGCTTCCCCAGGGGTGCACTGTGAAACTTCAGGCCAGTGCTTTCCCCTCTCTGTGCCTTAGCTTCAAGGACCTATGAAAATGCAAGGCTGAACGAGATGACTTCTCAGGGCCCTGCTGGTTCCACAGTTCCGTGGCTCGATCTCCCCGTAGATGCTCCACTCTCTGCTGGCCTTTGTGCCTTTTCATTCTGTCTTGAAATCCTGTCCCCAGCCAGCACTTCTCTAAACCTGATGTGGGCCTCTCTGGCTATCATTTCTTTCCTTTGTACCCCCAGACTTCCTGTGAGGACTGAGGCCTCCTTTATGGAACTCCAGATCCGGGTCGAAGGGCAAGCTGGTCCCCCTGCCCGTCCTCCCGTATGGGATCTACCATCTGCACAGCCCCAGTAGTGCCATTAACTCACCATGAGAAAAGTGAAGCTATAAATAAGTAAAGGGGCGAGGGCCCCAAGGGGGCTCGACCCCAGCTGGCTGCCCAGTCTCTGGCCAGATCTGGGGTCTCAACCGCCCCAGGATGGACTCAGCCTGACAGATCTTGACATGTCATCACTGTCCCCAGAGAGTGATGGGTAAATCACCAGGCCTCTCTGGCCCCCATTAGTGTCAGTAATTGCCAATCAATTTCCTGGGATCCTGGTGAGGAGGAGGCCCCTGGGTATCTCCAATAGGGAAGCCACATCTAATGACTTTTATTTGGATTGCTGCAAATTGATTGAGCTTTTTAAAAATGGAGCTTTGGTTTTCCTCCTTGCATCCTAACCACCCCCTCAGGGGCAGTTAGGCCCAAAGATGAGTGATAGCATGACTTTGCTCTGCGGAAGAGCTGAGACCAGGGCTGGTCATACCCACACGGTTCATGTATCCTCCACTCAACTTCCTGAAACCACAGCCATAGCTCCCATTTCTCCAGCAGTAACCGCACCCCAGACCCTCCCTGATCAGGTTGAACCCTCACAACAACCCTAATGTGATTTATATCACCGTCCTCAGGAAAAAATGAGAAACAATGAGGCAGGCTCACAAAGGTGGCAAAGCTGGGCTAAGTTCACACAGCTAAGCAAATAGTCAAGTTGAATTTTGAACCCAGCTCTTTCTGCCATCAAAGCCTTGGTCTTCCCGTTCTTATATGTACCTCCTCAAAGTGTCGCATGCAATGTGATGATGATTCCTCCAGAAGTCAGGGAGCTACAGGAGTTACAGCTTTCATGGAGCTCCCAGGGAAGAGATTGGCTGATGATAATAGTAACAGCAAAAATAGCAGCTATTATATACCGAGCCCTTAATTATGAGTCAGGGGCTATACCAGTAGCTGCTGAGTAGTATGCATTTTTATAAACATTCCACAGATGAGGAAACTGAGACTCAGAATTTAAGTGACTTGCATAAGATCACTCAGATTGTTAGTGATAGAACCAGGATTCAAACTAGATATGTTGGAATCCATGGCATGCATTTTTAACCAACTAATTTCATTTATATCACAAGTGAAAGAAAACTAAATAATAGTGACTTCAACAAGAGAGTTTACTCCTCTCTCAACTAAATGCAACCCAGAGGTAAGTAGTACAAGGCTGATGTGGTGGCATCATGATCACGAGGGTCCCTTCTGTCTTAGGCCCCCAATCTAAGTTGGCTGCTAGAGCTCCAGCCATCACATCTACATTCCAGCTAGCAAGAAAGAGGAAAAGATAAAAACAGACATGTACATTTCTTTTAAGGACATGTCTTAGAAATTATACCTACTGTTTTTGCTCATATCTCATTAGCCAGAACTAAATCATATAATGATACCTACCTATAAGACAGGTAGGAAATGTAGACATGAGTCAAGGAGGCCATCTGCCCAATTGAAAATCAGGAGGTATAATTAAGAAATGAGAGGTCAGTTATCGGGACAATCATCAGTGACTTTCATTAGCATCATTCTAAACTGCCCCCTCTAGAGGCAGAGATAGACTCTTACAGTGGAGTCTGGTGAGTCACCAAACCCAGCTTCCTGGGATCCCAGAAGAGGGCCCAGTCTTTCTCTCTCCTAAATTTGAGGTCCTCTGGGAATGTCTAGTTGCCTCCAGTAAAGCTGACCAGTGTTGTAACCTTGACCTAATGGGGTACTGATCTAGAGCCAGCTGTCTGCCGTTACAGAGCAAGGATGAAGTGGGTGAGAGTGAAGGGAAGGCCACGTGAACTCGTAGAGGCCAGCACTGGGCAGGGCATTCACCAGCCCCTGGGCCAGAGCTGGACCAATTCCCAGAGTGCCTGCCATGCCCAGCTCTGGCCCGCTTTCAACTGGTTCCAGCACAGTTCCAGGCCCAGTGTTGCCCACAGAGGCCCACACCCCTCCTCCCACTCTCATATGGATGAGGCAGGACCCATCCCACAGGGCCACACAGCTGAGTTCATGCCTGGAAGGGAGCCCTCTCCACCTGGCAGAGGACAGCAGGCCTGGAGGCTTCCAGGGGACAGTCTGGAAGTAGTCAGGTCTCAATCCCAAGGTGAAAGCTGCTGAGGCCCGTATGTACCCCAGCCAGTCCCAGAGCAAGGGCAGAAGTGGGGCCAGAGTCAGGTCCTCATTGTTTCCTAGGAAAAACTGGTCAGGGGATCTGGATCCAAATCTTAACCCCACCATGTCCTCTGCATACAGTAGGATCCATTCATACCCCAGCCAGACAGAACCTCCTCCCCTGACTCACATACACACACAGTGTGTAAAAGCATCCTCAGCTGCCTCACTCCTCTAGGATCTGTGCAACCACAGAACATGCAAACAGTGGTCAGCTAACCTCCATTCAGCTAATCCTGCCCACCCTTCACTACTCAACTTGGGTATCACCTCCTCCAGGAAGCCTTCACTGACACCCCCACCCCCCTCCAACTTCTGTATCATTATGTATAGAACACTGGGTTTTGTGTTCTATTTACTTGTGTGTCTCCCCAATCAGCACCATGGATCTTGACCTGAGGAGTGTGGATGAGCTTTAAGGAGGTTTGTAAACTCACTAAAATTGTCCACAAAACATTTGCTCTGTGTGCATATGTGCATATGTGCATCTGAGGGGGCAGCAGTAATAACTTTCATCAGATTTTCTTGAGATTCACTGCTCTTGACTGTGATGCTTTTATAGTTAGGAACTGGGTCTGTCACTGTATCCTCAAGTGGTATATAATAGGCAGGCAATACAATAAATAATAATTGAATGAATGTTGGATTAATGATTTGATGGATGACCTTAGACAAGTTACTTCACCTCTTTCAATCTTAGTTTTCTCATCTGTAAAGTGAGAGTGAGAGTAGAGATGCCACTGTCTAAGTTTTTCCTCATTTCTGTATTCCTCCTCTACTTTAAATGGAAGGGTTAATAGAGTAAATGGAGGGATGAATGGCTAGAAAAATGGATCAGCAAAGGAAAGGATAGATATTTGGGAGGGGATGGATAAGTAGGTAGGTTTTTTGATAAAAGGATTAGTAGATGGGTAAAAATGATAAATATATGACTAGATGGCTTGTAGGTGGATTTGTGAATGGATGAGTGGTTGGATGGATGGATGGATGGATGGATACATGCATGGGTGGGTGGGTGGATGGATGGATGATGGATGGACACATTCATGGGTGGGTGAGTGGGTGGATGGATGGATACATGGAAATTGTACACCATATTTTTTTTTTCCAAAGATTCACTTATACTGTTTTTTTTGTGGGTTTTTTTTATATCTTTTTATATTTATAGAGAGTAATTATTTTATCTTCAGTGCATATTTATTTTTATTTTACTTTTGACAGATAGAAAGAGAGACAGAGACAGAGACAGCCAGAGAACCGAACTGTGGGAACTCCCCAGTTCAGCATGTGGGTCCGCCTGGGCCGGAGCCGGGAGTTGATCCTTGGTCCTCAGGGCCTCAAAGCGAGTGCTCAACCCGCTGAGCCGTCCCGGCTTTCCCTACACCATATTTTTAATGTGTGCATATAGGGGGTTATGAGATGTTTGGATGGATAAATTGATGGACAGATGGATGGATAGATTGAAGACTGGATGAACTAATGGATGGATAGATAAAAACTGTACAGAAAATGTGTGTGTGCATTTGTGCATATGGTAGATCTAGAGTATTAGAATGGAGGGGACTAAAGGATGGAAGGAAGGGAGGGAGGGAGAGAGGAAGGCACCCATAGATCTATCATCTGATGGATGACCAGAAGGAAGGAAGGGAGGAAAGAAAAATGGCCTCCATGTAACCCAGGCCAGAGTGTGATCAGGCAAGGACGGCAGTTCCCTGTGTGCACAGCTGACTTGAAGAGCAGAGAAGCCACCTTTCTTTCCAAGTCCCTGTGTGTTGGTCCCTAGCTGAGCTCTTCCTTCCTCCCATGAGCCCAGGGTCTCTCTCTGGCAGTGCCGATACTCAGAAACTGATGTTGGAGGGAGACAAAGGGAGTGGGCAGAGACTGGGGCCAGAGGGAGGGAGGAAGGGATGATGGGTGTGGCTGGGACTGCCATGGGGCAGCTGCCCCTGTTTACTCAGCTCCAGAATGAAGCCCCGGAGAAGGGCTGTTCGTATTTCTCTCTTGAACAGGGAGCTGACATTAATGAACAGCTAATTAACATCTTGGAGTGCGATGGTTCCAGTGTCAGTGTCCCTAATTAGTCTCGCGCTAATCTGCTTTAATTAACTGTCCCTGTCGTGGTTTTAATTTAATTTTCAGCTCCAGCCCAGGATGGCAGTCCTTTGAGCATTCTGTCCCAGGGAGACTGTGGCCAGGGCAGGGTGGGCTGGCCAAAGCCTGGTTCCTGGGGGCGTTGCCAGGCATCCCAGGACTGGGCAGGGCTGGTAACAGAGAGACTGACTCCTCCCTAGCTCTGGGGACAGAGAACCCTGGGATGGGACACTTTCCACCCCCTCTCAAGGGAGTGTTCTTCACCAATTGCTTGCAAAACATTCATGTCAGGAGCACATCCTGCAACCACACCTTAGTCTCAAGCAGGCCCCATAAACTGACCACACTTTCTGGACATGAGCTCTAGGTTCAGAAAAACCTTGATTTATATGCTAGCTCTCACACTTCCTAGCTGTGTATCCTTAGGAAAAGCAGTTGACCTCTCTGAGCCCCTGTGAAATGGGGCTGATGATCTAAGTGTGGCACCCTGCTCCCACTGAGGATACCGTTTTTCAGGAGTGACCTGCATGCCCAGCTCCCTCATGGTCCAGGCAGAACAAACACGGTGACAGACACCCTTCAGTCAGGAGTGGAGAGAACTGAGAGGGAGCCTGTATCAGGGTAAGAAGAGCACTGGACCAGGAGTCAGGGTGCCCAGCTCTGCCACTGCTTCCAAGTCTCTCAACCTCTGTGGGCTTCCGCCTGCTCCCACCCATAAGCTGGAAGAGGCACAGGGAGAACAAGATGCTCTCTGAGCCCCTGCATGCTCCACCTGGGGTTGGAGAACGGGAATGCGGCTGGCTCAGAGAACCCCAAATCTCAAACCGGTCTAAGCTGGACCTGGGCACTCTGGCCACCCCGGAGGTCATGTGAGGCCTCTGCATTTTGCAAGGCAAAGCAGGCACCACCTGGCAGCATGGGGCTGCCTTAGTTACAAGGGCCTGCTGCAGGTAGAAAGCAAATCTACATGTTTGCCCCATGGCAGGAACCAGGGAAACATCTGCCAAGAGAGTTAGACAAATGAGCATCGCCTCAGGGAACTCTGGCTGGTAGCAGAAGTGGGAGAGATAGGGGGAGCCCAGAAGCTGAGTCAGGACCCCTTGTCCACCTTGTTGTGGCTGGGAGCTAAGAGGGGAGGGGGTGAGGGCAGAGGCTGCAGGGCAGAGGCCCTTTCTGAGGCATGTGTGGCAGCTAAGGAATTTAGCTGAAAGCTGAGGGCACTGGGGAGCCATGGCAGGGTTCTGAGCAAGAGTGTGGCATGATGGGGTGATCGGCCACTGGCGGGGGTGGGGAGTGAAGTGGAGTGAGGAGACAGGAGGCAGGAGGGGCTGGGATGGGCTGTGTTCATCAAGGCCGTGCAGTCTTGCAGGCTCAGTGAGACTTCAGAAGCTGTGAGCTAATGTATGTAAAGTCGGCACTCTTTAGAAAAGGCAGGGTGCACCTCCCTCTCCCACGACCTTGGACTTAATGAATATATTTGGATTGCTCTGTGGCACCAGCTCTAGGGCTGTACCTTATACTTTCTCCAACTGGGTCTGCAAACCCTGACACGGGGAAATCCTGGGTGTATTTTCTGGGGCCCAGGAATTCTAAGAGAATTTAACATGTCTGCGTTTAGATTTCCTGCTGACCCAAAACAAAAGAAGACAAAATGGTGTTGACCCCTTCTAAAGCATCACTAATTTTGCCGTGGTCTCTCCCAGCGGGAAGGCTTCCTCCTGGTTTCCCAGCCTGGCATCCAAGGCCTGCAGACAGTCTCCAGGGTCCACAAAAGAATGTCTCCCTTTCCAAAGGGGCCAAGCCTTGTCCGGCTCTGAGAAAAGCTGTCAGGTCTGCCTTCCCCCAGGACCGTGAGCTCTTCCAACACGGAATCCATTTCTGGCTCACCTCAGCATCCCCACGGCCTGACACAGGTCTGAACCCAGGGAGGGTTTCGGAACTGAGGTGGATTCTCTCTCAGGTTGCCCCCACAGGACCCCTCCCCCTGCCTTTGACCTCCAGTTGATCTTTGTTTTCAGTTCATGGGAGCCAAACCAGTTTTTCCTGAAATTCTCAGTAAATTATTGTGGAACTCAGAGCTCTTGCCTCCCCTACCCCTACCTCTCCCCCTACACATACACCAGTGTACTAAAAACTCCTTTGAAAGGAGAAAAAATAAAACTCACCTTTCCTACTCTTGTCCCCCATCCCATGGCAGCCTGTTCAGACCATGCCACCTCCAGAGAGCCCTCCCTGGTTTCCCCTGGGGAATGTGTTAGTCAGACCTTGAAGCGCCTGGAGCATGTGCCCCTCCCTGGGCCGGGGCCTGGGCATGAGTCCTCACTTGATTTGGGTTGTCCATATTCATGGCCAGGAACCGGATTGCTGGACTCCCATGTCTCCTACTCCCTCCCCACCCCCAT
Organism: Craseonycteris thonglongyai; assembly: GCA_004027555.1. Taxonomy (NCBI): domain Eukaryota; kingdom Metazoa; phylum Chordata; class Mammalia; order Chiroptera; family Craseonycteridae; genus Craseonycteris; species Craseonycteris thonglongyai. Next base: position 79,289 of record PVKE010001269.1, read on the forward strand.
CCTTCCCACACATGCACCTGGGGCCTGGCCCACCACAGGGGCCTGCAGAAGCAGGTGGAAGCGCTTACCCCTCCCGCACAGGCTGGCAACGGGACAGACTCCCTGAGCCGTAGTCTTGTATTCTCACAAAGGGCCCCGTGACCGCCGGCCTGGCTTATCGTCAGGGCCGTGGCTTTGCTGTCCATCAAGCCTGGATTTCAACTGCTGCTCTACCCGAGTCAGCTGGTAACTTGGGGCTGCCTCTCTTAAAGTCTTGGTTTTGTCATTCAGAAAACAGGTAGTGTTAGCACTGACCTCATGCAGTCTGTGAGGACTTAATTGAGGGAAGCCATGTCTAGAACATAGTAAGTGCTCAATAAAACATACTAAAAACCGTGATGGTGGTAAAATGCTAGAGCCCCAAGCCAGAGCCCTGCCACCCCCACTTCTGGGGGCAGTGTGGTTCACGCAGACCCAGCATAGAGTTCAAAGAAGCATAGTTCTCTGTTTAGGGGCCAACCCTGTGTGAGGCCCTCTTCTTCCTCCCTCATTTCCATCGGGAAACAGCTGGACCAGGGCTCAGGCAACTGCAAAGATGACCAGCCAAAGGTGACCAGATCCTTGGCCTTGTCCCATGGGACTTTAATATGAGACCTACACACCAGGGACTTGACCAGAGTTACCCACAGGGACAGACCATAGCTGCAGACCTGGGTTCCCGCGGTCATGCGTGTGCACACGCACGTGCGCCTGCACACACGGGTGCTCAATAAGGAGAGGAGGCCCCTCCTGATGACGCCCAGGCAGGCAAAGGCAACCAGTTCAGGGCAGGAGCTGGTGGGACAGAGAACTCCTGCTGGCTGCTTCCACAGCCCCGCTCCCTGGGTGGGCTTCAGCCACACCTGCTAAGTTTCATCTAGGCTGAGCCAGCTCCGTGGGGCCCTGGCTGTTTTAGGCCTGTGTCAGCACCTGGAGCAGAGATACCGCTGGGGTTTCAGCTCCGCAGGGATTTGGGGGTCTGCATGGTGCTTCCATTATTTCTGATTTGGGGTTCTCAAGGGGGTACATGGACCTATCTGTGGACCTTGGTGGGACACAGTGGCAGAGACGTCCTCCAGGACCCCCGAGCCCCGCCCACCCCCATCCTCACCCCAGGAGCTCCTGGGGCCTCTTCTCCGTCTGTACTGATGACATTTAGTTGATCCAGTCCTTGTTGGGCAGAAAGAGGCCAGAGCACCCAGACCCTGGATAAAAGCAAGAGACCTTTCTGAGGGAACAGTGAGCTGGGCTAAGAACAGCCAACAGTCAGGGGCTGGCAGGGGGTGGATATGATGAGGTCAGACTACCCACGATGTACGGTCACCGCCTGTTGCAGCCACCGGATTGGGCAGTGTTAAAATCACAGTCGAGCACGAATTTGAGAATGTTACAGGCCTAGAAAGGTTATAATCATAGAATTACAGAATGTTGCAATCGTGTAATCATAAAGCACTAAGAAGACTAAGCACATAAAAGACTAAGAAGAGAGAGTTTTTTTAGAATGTCACAGCCATGAAAAGCTCATAATCATGGAATGATAGACTCTTACAATCAAGAGAGTATTAAAATTTTAGCTTTTCAAGCAGGAATTTTAGAATGTTACAGCCATGGTACAGTTGCCTGTTACAGCCAACACACATACACATAGAACATTCATTCACTGGTGAACTTAGACAGGAATTCTAGAATGCTTTAGTAGTAACTAGAATGTCATAGTCAAGAACTGTAGGCTGGGGAAGCCGGGATGGCTCAGTGGGTTAAGCGCTCACTTTGCAGTGCCGGGGACCGAGGATCAAATCCCGGCCCCGACCCATGCGGACCCATATGCTGAAATGGGGAGTGCCCCCAGTTCAGTTTTCTCTCTGTGTGTCTCTCTCTCTGTCAAAAAAATAAATAAATAAATAAATAAATAAATAAATAAATAAAAGAACTGTAGGCTATTTCAATCTTCAGGTGTTATGATGTCACACCCAAGAGTTAGGGAATGTGAGAGCTGGAAGGACATCTTTCATGTATTGTGCCAGATCCTGTGTCCTCAGCTAACTCATTACTCTTCACAGGACAGGCTGGGGAGGCAGGAGCCACACGCTAGCCCCCCAGGCTCTGGAGTCCTGGCAGGGACGGTGGGGGCAGTTGTCTGGGCCTGTACTTGGACCCTCCTCATCCCCAACACGTTCGCAGAGGGAAAAAGCACAAGGCTGCCTTTCTCTTTTTGTTAACTTGGGTCTTAGGAGCCTGCTGGATCAGCTTTTAGGGTGTGGACTGGAAGCTTGCAGCCCCCTGGGGTCAACTCTGCAGGCCCCACCCAGATTCCCAGCCAGGGTGTGATGCACCCCCTCCCCCCTCCATGGGTGCGTGATTCCCAAAGGCCTTCCACCTCCTGCCCCCATCCTTCCTACCTGTCTGGTACACACAGGACCATGCTGATTTTCTTTCACCAAACACTCTTCCTCCATCAGTCATTCATCTATTCAGTCAGTCTTCATTTTCAGATCACCTTCTGTGAGCCAGGTCCTGTTCTGGGAACCGGGGAGATGGATATGAATCATGACAACCTCCCTGCCCTCAGGAACAGAATGGTGGAGCTATTGGGGGGATAGAGAGAAAGTGTTATGGGGTTCGAGGGGGCAGCAATGGCCAGAGCATCATGGAGGCCTTCCTGGAAGAGGGTGTGGGTCTTAAAAGTAGGCAGAATTTGAATATGTTATATAGGGATGGTGGTGAGGGCATTCCAGGCAAAGGAAGCAGAAGGAGCAGAAACCCAGAGACAGAAACATATGGGATATGTTCAGGAGTCACGAGGAAGCTTCTACTTGGGCAACATGAAGTGTGCCAAATGTTGGAAATGGGGCAGAAGTAGGTTTGAGTGCCAGGCTCAGGACTCTGGGTTTGTGAATGGTAAATAGCTGTGCAAATTCATGACAATGCTTGAGTCTGACTGGTGGGAAGGGAGGGCTAGAGCTTACAATTTACTGCTGCTTCCTTTGGAAATAAACTACAAATTCCTTCCCAGGATTGGTGGGCCAACCCCGGGCTGGGCTCCAAACACACAGAGAGAGGCTTTCGCAGGAATTCCAGGGCTGGACTGAGGGGTGCTGGCTGCATAGCCTTTGTCCTTGGAGACTGGCAGCAAACAGCATGCTCTGGGGGAGGCGGGACGGGGGAGGTGCCCACGCCGGGGCCTCACAATTCCTTCCCATTCTGGGCAGGAGGCCATGCACACCAGGAATGGGGCCCGACAGGCCTGCTCTCAAACCCCAGACTGGCCTTGTATTGCTGAATTGGTTGGACAAGGAACATGACCCCCCAAAACCTGCTTCCCCATCTGGAACATGGGGTTAATAGCAGGACCCCCTTCACGGGGGCTACCAGGAGGGAATGGATGCTTGGCCCCGAGAGGTTTGAGGCTTGCAAGTCATGTTTGTCCCTTTTATGCCAACAGTCCTAGAATCACCAAGAAGCATTTAGGCCAACCATCCCCAATTCACAGCTGGGCAAGGGGAGGCCTGGAAACTGCTACAAGCCTCTCAGAGGGATCCTGGCCACTTGTTTGGTTGCCTGGAGGTGGGGAGCTAGATGAGCGAACAGGGGTAGAGCTCAGTGTTGACTCTAATGTGTGAAGCCCCGGTCTGAACCTGGGATGACCAGGCAGGTCGTTAACTCAAGGGCTCCCCAGAGAAGTACAGCAGGTGCTGGCTGGGCAGGTCCACACTGGCAACCTCTCCACCTTGTGAAGCCGCAGAGCAGTGGGTATGCAGGCCCTGAGAGGGATTATGGTCAAAATAAGTGAGTGCTGGATACACACCCGAAACTGGGATGGGAGTGACTGCTCCCTGCTGACCCACCCCCACAAAGTAACCACGGTTTGCACAGAAACTCGGCAGTAGGCACCTTTCGCCCTCTTTAGAATAACATTTATCAATTCAACAAATATTGATTGAGTTTCTACTACGTGCTAAACAGCCTGCTAGGCCCTTTTCATGAATGATCTCATTTAAACCGAGCAACCCTTCCGAGTGAGTCCACTATTACTTCCATTTCACAGATTAAGAAACTGAGGCTCAGAAAGTGTTTTTCCTAAGGTCAGACAGAGCAGGGCTGGAATCTGGGTCTCCACAAATCCAGAGCCTTAGCCGTCTCCCCACTACACGGGTGTAGATAGCAAGAGGCACTTGCTGACTGAGATGTTTAAAAGGGAAGGTCCCAAACGAATACTGAGAGCCAATCCCTGTGTGGGTATTGTGGGAGATGCTGGCCGGGGCTCCCTCAGGAAGGTGCCAAGTGTTGGCTCCCTGGGCTCAGGAGGGGCTGTGCTAAGCTAGGCTGGAGACAGAGGGCTGACCACGAGGGGCTGCAGAGGGGAGCTATTCGCCCCTCTAGCCAGAGGCAGCCCAGATTCCATTAACCTGATTATCTGCCCCACATAAACCTGCAGAGGGAGCCCCGCGAGAGACGGGTCTGGGGAGGGAAGAATTGGGCTTCCCCAGTCCCCGAATGGAGCAGCCAATAGTGTGGGCTTCCTTTCCTGCAGTCCCGGAGGGCCTGCAGGGCTCTTGGCTCTTTGAGCAGGGAGCGGGGAGAGGGATGGAGAGCCAGACAGTGGCAACAAGAGAATCCGGGCTAGGGTGCAACAAGCAGCAGGGTACAGGCCACCAGAACTCGAAGCCCCGAGTTGCTGTGCTGGTCCCACCCCTGCATGGCCTTGGATAAGTCACTTTACCTCTTTGATCACTGGGTTTCTCCTCAGTAGGAATGCCAAACCAATATCCCCTCTACATGTTGTTCCTGGGTACCTGACACACAGCAGCTACTCAAAAAACAGTGGCTGTTAGCATTGCCATGTTTATAAAATCTGGCCCATTCACACGCATTTTCTCATTGGTGTCTCTCACAAGATGTGTGAGGTTTCTTATCAGAGAGGTTAAGGAACTTACTCAGAATCACACAGCTTCTAACCCTCAGGCTGGGATGCAACCCCAGTGATTATCACAGTAGGCTTACCCTGGCCAGGCCCCTCCTCTTCCATTTGTTGGTTCCTCTATCAGGATTCCAGGTTAGGTGCCACTTTCTCCAGGAACCCTTCCTAGACCACACAGCCTAGTGAAGGACTTATCTATTCTCCAGTAACCTTCTGGACTTCCTGTGTCAGAGCATTTGTCAGATATTGTCACAATTGTTGGGTACCCCCACCTAAGACTCAGAAGGCCCAGTCTTATAGAAGGGGAGGGGACAACATAAGTATTTTTTTAATTACAGCAGCGACTCCCACACGGAGTGGTATTCAGGTGTACATAAGACTCCCGTATGAGGGGAAGCCGGGATGGCTCAGTGGGTTAAGCGCTCACTTTGCAGTGCCGGGGACCAGGGATCGAATCCCGGCCCGTGCGGAACCATATGCTGAACTGGGAGCTCCCCCAGTTCAGTTCTCTCTCTGTCTCTGTCTCTGTATCTCTCTCTGTCTCTGTCAAAAAATAAATAAATAAATAAAATATATTTAAAAAAAAAAAAGACTCCCGTATGAATCCACATGCGTGCACATACTATACCATTATGCACAGGTGGATTGGCGCATGCACGTGTATACAGGTAGAGACTACACTTTCTGCAATGTGGTCGATTGAGCTGGCATGGGTACCCCCATCTCCCACATTTATACAAACACACAAAGATACTAGTGCTGATACTAACACAAGTTTGGAAGAAAGAAAAATATTTAAGTGACTTTTTTTTTTTAATTGAAGTATAATAAACATAGAATATTAGTTTCAGGTGTACAACATAATGATTTGATATTTATATACATTGCAGAATGATCACAATATGTCTGGTGAATGAACATCCATCATCTTACATAGTTAGCAAAACAAATTTTTTTCTTGTGATTAAAACTTAAGATCTCTCTTAGCGAATTTCAAATATGCAGTACAGTGTTATTAACTATAGTCACCATGCTGTATCTTGCTTCCCTAGGACTTAATTATTGTATAACTGGAAGTTTGTGTTTTTTGACCCCCTGCACCCGTTTCTCTCACTCATACCCCCTGCCTTTGGCAAATACCAGTCTCTTCTCTGTAGCTATGAGCTTGGTTTTTTGGGGTTTTTGTTGTTTTTTTTTTGCCTTTCTCTTTTTCAGATTCCACATATAAGTGAGGTTATACGGTATCTGTCTTTATCTGTCTGACTTATTTTACTTAACATAATGCTCTTGAAGTCCATTTATAGGCAAGATTTCATTCTTTTTTATGGTTGAATAATATTCCGTTTTGTACATGCATGTGTGTGGGTGTGTGAAGACTACATTTTTCTTTATCCTGCATCCATCAATCTATGGACATTTAGGTGGGTTCCATATCTTGGATGTTATAAACAATGCTGCAATGAACATAAGGTTACATATATCTTTTGAAGTTAATGTTTTTATTTTCTTTGGATAAATACCCCAAAGTAGAATTGCTGGATCATACAGTAGTTTTATTTTTTAATTTTTTGAGGAACCTTTGTACTGTTTTCCATAGTGGCTGCACCAATTTACATTCCCACCAGCAGTGCACAGGGTTCCCTTTTCTCCACATTCTCATCAACAATTGTTATTTCTTATATTTTTGATAATAGCCATTCTAACAGGTGTGAGGTGATATCTCAGTGTGGTTTTAATTTGCATTTGCTTGATGATTAGTGATGTTGAGCATCTTTTCATGTACCTGTTGGCCATCTGTATGTTTTCTTTGGAAAAATATCTATTAGATCCTCTGCCCATTTTTTAATTGGATTGTTTGATTTTTTGCTACTGAGTTGCATGAGTTCTTTATACGTGGGCTGTCCTGCAAGCATCCAGCCATGTAACCGTTCTCATTATATTGACGAGGCTGGATTTTTTTCCCTTGTGTATATTGGATATTAACCCCGGATATAGGATTTGCATATATTTTCTCCCATTCAGTAGGTTTCCTTTTTATTTTGTCGATGTTTTCCTTTGCTGTGCAGAAGTTTTTTAGTTTAATGAAGTCCCACTTGTTTATTTTTGCTTTTGTTGCCTTTGTTTTTGGTGTCAAATTCAAAAAATCATCACCAAGACCAATGTCAAGGAGCTTACCACTTATGTTTTCTTCTAGGAGCTTTATGCTTTCAGGTCTTAAATTCAAGTCTCTGTATAAAACAGTTTCTTATAAAAACAGGTGGCAAGCCGAATTTGGCCCATTTTATCTTAATTTTTGTGAATAGTATAAGGTACTGGTCTGTGGTCGTTCTTTTGTATGTGACCTTTTAAATTTAGGGATTTTTTAAAATAATAAGTAGAACAAAAATATGGTCTTAAAATGGAAGATAGGAAAAATAAGATTGGAATTAAAACATGCTAAGATTGTTTGGGAGGTAGGCAGGAATATCAGTTAGCTAAATAATACTCACCTGGTACATGACCTTGGACAGTTACATATCTGAGTCTCAGTTTCCTCATGTGAAAAATCTAGATTAGCAGTCAGCAAACTGTAAAGATCTGGGAATTAATATACAACCCAACGCTGCCATTATAGCATAAAAGTATCTATAGACAATACATAAACAAATAGATGTGTCTGTGTTCCAATAACACTTATTTTCAAAAACAATTGATAGGCTGAATTTGGCTCATGAACTATAATTTGTCGACCTGGGTGTAGGCAATACCATTTGCCTTGCCAGGATTAGTGATAACATAAGAATATGAATAGAGATAAAGCATCTTATACAGAATGAGCTCAATAAATGGTTCTTATAGTGAATAAGATCATAGCATGAAGGCACGTATACACATACATGTACGTGTATATAAAAAGACACAGATGTGTAGCTCTATTTGCATATGAATATATGGAGAAAGACAGAGGTGTGCATATGAGCACACTCTGTGCACATGAGATGTGCACATATATGAGCATGTGTTCTTACATGTAGGCAAATCATCTAGAAAACCGGATAATAAGAATGTGAGTCTCATTGAGTTGTGAGGATAGAGTGAGATGCTGTTTGGTGCACTGCCTGGCACATAGTAGGCACTCAGACGTTAGCTTTTATTACGTATGGGAACAAATTCGGAGACACAGTGAGGGGTGCACATCACACACGTTCATACATGTACCCATAATGCCATTTTTGCAGGCTTGTTTCCAGGGAAAGCCAGGCTAATGAGGAGGTCATCTCCATAGCCAGCAGGTGCCCAGAACAGCCATGACAGGGATGCAATTTAGCTTTCTCCTGAGACGCTGGGCAAATGAGGAGAGAAGATGTTTTAATCCCTTGTCACGTCTCCTAGGGCTGGAGGACATGTGTTGAGTTGGAATTTTTCAACTTCAGCCTTTTTTTTTTCCCTTGACACATCCATCCCAGAAACATCTGTGAGATAAAACAGAGAAGGTCTTATGAATTCAGCTCATACGCGGCCTGTGCTCCCACCCCGAGCAAGCGAGACATGAATCACCGGCCTGGGGGTCCAGCGGCCCTGCAGAGCGGCCTCTCCAGCAGGGCCCCGGCCTTTCCTGAGTAGTTGCTTTTGATTTCCCCGAAGCCTTCTGATCATCTACACTACACAGAGCATGTGTGTCTGAGGGGAGGTGTGCTCAGGGCTCAGCTTGCACGCCGGGGTCAGGGGTCAGCCACTCATTCCCCAGCCTCCACTGAGTCTTGCTCTGCACTAGGTACTCAGGGTGCAACCGAGTGCCAAGTACAGATGACCCAGACAAGGAGGTGAGTCCGCCTTGCTTGTCCCCATTTTCCCATTACTTGAAAACAGCGTGGAGGAAGATCGCCATTAGGTTTTGTGAGAGGTGCCTCAATGGTATATTGATGGTAGAATATTCTGCATTGGAAGTTATCCTTTCAAACAGGAGGGAATGCATGATGGCCACTGCTGGGTCAAGGATCAGTCAGCTAAGGCCTTACAGCCAGCTGTTAATTGAACTTGACCTTCTAGGGGCCCTCATGCACCTTGCAGCCCCAGATCCCATTGGATGATTGTAAACCTGAGCCCTCTCTGCCTGGGCTCATGTTTTGTCTTCACTTTTCTGTACGTATCCAGAAAACGAGTGGGTTTCAGAGCTGCGGTGCTCCTTAGCTCTCTGTATATTAGCTTGCACCCAGGGCGGGGGGGGGGGGGCGGTGGGTGGGGAGGGTGTAGCTGGGCCTCTTGTTCATGTCTTCTGCCTAGTAGACAAATCCTTTAAGAGCCAATAGTCCCAGGAGGTGGACAGTCAGGGCCTTAATAAGAAAGGCAGAAAGCTTTATGTGTTCCAGAGAGGCAGACAAAGTCCTGGGGTGTAGGAGGTGGGAAGAGAGGCCTTGTAGTTCTGGAGGGCTGGGGCAAGACCAGAGATGTTACAGAGGAGGGGCCTCTGAGCGGGATTTGAACATGCAGCGGAGGACACTGGGTAAGCAAAGGGCACAGAGGCAGGAAAGCACGGAATCGTTCAAACGATGTCCCAGCCAGAAGGGGCGAATTATCCTCAGTTCCAGGTGTTAGAAAGAAAGCAACAGAGGCCTGCAGACAGGAAGTGGGCTTCCCACGGTCACAGGAGCCTCTAGAGTTCCCAATTGCCACAGTCAGGGGTGAGAGACTCACAGGTGTGACTCCCGACACACTCACACACCACCTTTCTTTTCCTGCTCTGGTCAGCTGCAGTGGGGTGGGGATGATATGACATTTACAGTCATATTTTCAGGGGCTTCTCTGGAGAGACCCCAGAGGGGCAGGGTCTCCGGAAAGAGGGTGTGGACAGGAATAAAAAGAATTTTTTGAATCTTGAGGTATTTGTCATTATACCCATTTTACAGGTGGGAAAGTTGAGACACAGGAGACCAATGAACACACCCAGAGTTGCAGAGTAGTTAGAACAAGATGAACCCAGGCTAGTATGGAGCTGGGGAGAGGGGAGAGAGAGGACGCCAGACCCGGTCCGGTCATTTCCCATCTATTTCCCAGGCGTCCCTGTCTTCCTAGGGACAGTCTCAGACCAGTGCTTCAATGTGGCTGCTTGGATCATGTTTTCACCTGAGCTTTCCCCACCTCCTTCCTAGAATCCTTATCAACAGACAGGCAGTCTGAGAAGGGCAGGAATGCCCCCTGCCTTGGATGGGGCTGGCTCCTGTTTACCCAGCTGGTGTGAGCCCAGGCTGGGGTCACAGGGGAGACCTGGAAGCCTGTCCTCCAGCAGACACCCCACTGTTCAGGTCTTATGACCCCTTCTCTCCCCTTCGGGACCCCTCCCTCCAAGAGGTGGCCCGAGGTGGGGCTTAGCCTCTTGGGAGAGGGGAGCTAGGCTCCTGTTACACTTCCTTTATGTCTCGCATCTTTCATCTTTCCTGAAAAAGCAGAGGTGGTCGTGAGGAAAAAGGAAGTTTCCCAGAACATAGGAGCCGGTTAGTAAGGGCAGGTGGATGGAGCATGGGGTTTGGAACCAGAAGTGCCAGCTCTGTGTGTCCTTAGCAAATCACATGCCCTCTCTGAGCATCATTGTCACAATCTGCTAATTGAGGGCAATGGTCACCCCTCTCTTGCCAGAGCCCTTATGACGCTCAAGTGCAATAGTGAAAGTGAAAATGCTCTGTGGAGACAAAATGCGAACAGCTGGTGAGAGGGACCATTATTTGATTGGCATAAGGGGAAATATTTGTTTAGATAGGTATGTGCAACTAACCAGGGGCAGGAGCACTGACTGAGGAGTCAGAAGACCCCGGGACTAGTGTAGGCTTTCTGTGCCTCTGGGCATGAATCTCAACCTCACTTCTCTTTAGCTCCACTTTCCTTATATTAAACTGGGATAATAAACCCTGTTCTCCCTACAGAGTCTCATCATGACCAAGGAAGATTATTTATCCAACCAGCACTTACCGAGCACCTGCTGTGCACCAGGCCCTCGGCTAGGCTGGCATGTGGCTCCTGTCCCCAAAGAAAAACCATATTTGAGAAGGATGTAGGGCTCAGAATCCTGGAATGTCAGATATAGTTGAGTCTAGTCCCCTCGTTTTGCAAATGGGAAAAACAAAGCCTTAAAAAGAAAACTGATTTTCCCAGAATAAGAGGAATGAGGAGGACCCCTTGCCATCCCTCCCAAATCCGAGGCTGACAGTAGTAATCAATCACGAGACTCTCCCCACTAAGCCCTGATGGTACTTCGGGATCCTTCTCAACACAACACTCCAGGAAGCTACCAACTAATTGACTGAAGTTGGAGGGCAAGACGAAACTGTGAGCATACCAACCCAAAAGTCTGGCGTTGGACTTATCCAAGGCCATCTGGCCAGGATTATCAGTGACGGGGCTCAGACCCAGGTTTTCTCACCCATTCCACCTCTCCACTTGCTTCTGAATCCAACTTTTATTGAGTACCCACCACCTGCCCAGCTTTGTACTAGATTCAAAGATGGATAAGATCTGCTTACAGGCCCACAGTGTGGTGGGGGAGGAAGTCAAAGGGAAAATAATTATGATAAGGGGGATAGTGGGAGGTGTATACAAGTTCCTGTGGGAACCCAGAGAAGAGAGGCAGGACTGGGGGGCTGGGTGGTAGTTAAGGAAGACTTCCCAAAGGAGGGGACATTGCAGTCAGCCCTCAGCCAGCAAACAAATGGCAAACATGAAGTCCAGGTTGGGATCCAAATATACTGGGCTTCTCGGGGGATAAGTGGCATCTGTGGCCTGTGAGATGACAAGAGGTATCACAGGAAGGGCCACCGACCCTGGATAGGAGTTTGCAGTGTTGAGAAGGAGCAGAGGTGGGACTTAAGAGGAGTGGCTTGGGAGGAGAAGAGGCAGTTTCTAGGCTGGCCCTCCTAGAGTCCAACAATGTGCCCTGTCAGGCCTCTACTGAACTCACCCATCAGACCCCTCACTGTGGCCCTCATCGTCCTTGTTATTGAATGTAGGTTGGTCTTCCCTGGCTAGAATGGAAGCCCCCGGAGGGCAGGGGCTGGGTTTCTTTGCTACACAGCATCTGCCTGGCTCATAATAGGTACTTAGTAAATTCTGCATGGATGTTTGGTTATGCAGCCTCTTTAAGCTTGTATTTTCCTCTGCAAAATGAGGGGAATAGTGCTGACCTCCCAGGGATGTTGTAAGGATTAAATAAGATGATGTGGTGAAAGGCCCTAGAATAGTATCTGGCATTCAAAATAATATTTACTGAAGGAATAATGATGACTGTTTAAGGACAAATGTAAAGATACTTTTTTTTTTAAGATTTATTTTATTGTTTGAGAGAAGGTGAGAGAGAGAGAGAGAGAAGGGGGAGGGCCCAGAGCAGTCTCCATAGTTATACATCATTAGTTGTGACATGGTTTCATTCCACACAGGTGGATGTGGGGCCGCACAGGGCAGAAACTGAACCGAGGGCTTCCCACATGGGAGGTAGGAACTTTCACCATGGAGCCATCCCGGCGGTTACCGTTTGTGCCCCAATTCAGCATATGGGTTTGCACAGGTCGGGGCTGGGAATTGAACCCCAGGCCTTGTGATTACGAGGTAAGTGCTCAACTGCTGAGCTATCCCAGCATCCCGAGACACTCTGGATAGGGCGCTCCTGACAAATGAGTTTTGCATACTCTGCCAGGAAGCTTAAATGGGGAGGAAGCCTAGGACACAATTGTTAGCAACAAAACCCAGCAGTGGCCATTAAGACAGCAAGACCTTAGCTGGGAAATCCGATATGTCCGTAGGAATGTGGAAAAACAGAGCTAAGCCCTTACTCTGTGCAGACACATGGTTCCGAGCAAGCACTTTACACATAGTAACTCATCTCATTCCCACAATGACCTTATATGGGAGACATTGCCTTTATCCCCATTTCCCCATGTGGGGAAACTGAGGAACAGAGAGGTCATAGCCAGGGTGGGTCTGGCTCCCAAGGCCTTTCTCTTAACCACATGAGAAGCTCACAGTCCAGTGGAAGAGACAGAGCTGTACTACCGGGTAGCAGTTACCAAAGGCAGGGATGCATCTGATGTCTTTCTGTCCCCAGCAAGGTTCCTGCCACAGAGCAGGTTCTCAGTCAGTGTCTGTGGAACGAGTGAATGAATGAACGAACAAATGAGTGAATCTGCATGCCACCAACCCTTAGAGACCAGTGTGGCCGGCTCTGAAGATGGTATTAGGAGGCAAAGGGCAGGTCTAGTGCCTAAATCTTCTAAGTGATTGTCATGGTCAGTTTTAAAGCTCGCTTAGGATGCATGCTTTGCTGTCCCTTCCTGTCTGTCACTACCTGTAAATGGCCTTGCTGGTTATTCCCTGATCTTAACCAGAGCCTCCCACTGTCATTTCAGTCCTTGTAGAGCCGCAGGGAACTGGGTGGCAGAGAGAATCCGGTGCCAGGAGGTCACACTCAACTCAAAGCCAGAGTGGAGGTCTTGGCCCCCTCCTGCCACCATGTGTCCTCGGGCAGCAATGTCCCTCTCGGAACCTTGCTTTCCTCATCAACGTGAGGGGAACAATAATAACGCCCCTCACAGGTGGTTGTGAGGCACACCTGTGGCCATGCTCAGGAAATAGAAGCAAGAGGCACGGTTGTTCTGGAAAGCTGTGATTTGCAGGCTGGTCTCAGGAGCAGATGGGCCAGTCTTGAAGGTGGGCGCAGTAGGGGCCATAGGAGATATGAGTGGCAGCCAGTGCCCTGTCAGACCTATAGTCTCTCCTGTCACAATGCCTGGAATGTCCACCATTTGATGAACTCCTTGGATGCAGGCCTAGGGGCTCCAGGAGGAATCCTGTCTTAATGCATGCAGGGTACAGACACTGTAACATTTGTTTCCCTGGCAAAGATATGTCCTTGGCCTCCCCACCCCACCCCCACCCCCGCACGAGCTGAGTTCAGAGGGAAGGAGACATGGCTGGAGGCAGAGGGCAGACACACCAGGAGCCGGGCAAGAGCTGAGACCTCAAACAGAAGTCCAACAGGGCCTCGGGGCAGCTTAGGGAGCCCCAGGCCTGGGGGTGGGTGAGGGGCCACAGGACAATCCTAAAACTGGAATAGAGAGGTACCTGGAGCCATTTTCTTCCCTTTGAACTTTCTGCCAAAGAGCAGCATGGCCACAGGCTCCATGCAGCCTGGAGGGGAGGCTCTGCCAGCCCCGGGCACCTGTCCCTGAAGCCTAATTGCCAGCTTCCCATGGGCAGTCAGCTCACTGACGGAGAGTCCTTGGGGAGAAGGCGCTGCTGGAATCACGAAAGACTGAAGGAAACACTTCATTCCTTCACAGAAGCAGTACACCGCATCTCACTTCTCACCCCTCATGTTTGCGTGGCGTGTTCTAGGCAGAAGGAGCTCCTCACCAGCCACCATTAAATCTGACCCCCTCTCTCCACCCTCACTGTCACCATCCTGTCTGTCAACCAGCCTCTCTGCCTGGACAGCGACATGCCCCACTTAGCAGACAGAGGGGCCTGTTCAAATCACAGGTAGAGTCGTAGCCTGGCTTAAAACCCTCCAGGGGTTTCCCGTTAATTTAGAGTCGATCCGCATCCCCTTTCGATGCCCACGAGGCATGGCTCTGCTTCTGTCCTCCCCGCTCTGCCCCGTCTGCCCCTGTCCTGTTCCTGTTCACACCTCCCCAGACACGCAGGCCTCTGCCTGGAATCCTTTTTCTCATGTTCTCCTCACAACCAGCTCCTTCTTATCCTTCAGGTCTCAGCTCTGTGTCACCTCCTCAGAGAAGCCCTCCCTGACCACTCCCACTAGAGCAGTCCCCCTGACCCTCAGCCCCCTCTAGCATATCACCCTGTATTTACTTGATACTATGTTTGTTATACACTGACCAGATGTCCCGTTTTAAACGGGACAGAAAACGAGTTACTGTCCCGTTTAAAACAGAGCGTCTAGTCAGCATAGTTTATTATGCATCTCTCTCACTTGCCTATAAGCACTACAATTGGAGAACTAGTTTGTCTTATTTGCTGCTGTGTCCATAGCAGCTAGAACAGTACCTGGCACACAGTAGGGCGTCATGTTTATTGATGAATGATCCCTACTAGGAGTAATGAATAATAGTAACAGGCACTTCACAAGCCCCTGCAGGCACATGGCAACATAGCTATAACCTTATGTTGTCCTCAGAGTATAAAACCCTACAAGGGAGTGTCCGCATTTTACAGCTAAGGAAACTGAGGCCTCAGGGTTTCAAGCAGAGAGCAAGAAGCTGAGATCCGGGTCTGTCTGAGTCACTAAGTCCCTGCTCTTACCTCTGTCTTATTAAAACGGGTGTTATCATCCTTATTCACAGACAAGAGAGTGGAGACTCAAGAGGTGTGTTCATGAGCGTAAAGTCCTCAGCCAGGAAGAGCTGGGGCAACCAGAGTGCTGCTTTCCTTCCAGGACAGCCTGGCAGGAGGGCAGCTGGGCAGCGGTCTGTGATGCAAGGGGCTCCGGGAGTGGGCGGGGGGCTGGCTGTTTTGAGAGCAGGGCACAGGGAGAGGAGACCACAGCAATAACAACACCTAACACTTATTGGGCACTTACTGCACACGTAGCAGTGTCCTGAGTGCTTCATATTCATCTTGACAACCTTAGGAGGCAGGTAGCATTACTATCCTCATTTCGCAGATGATAAAACTAAGGCACAGAGAGGCTATATGACTTACCCAAGGCCTCCCAGCTAAGGAAGTGGTGAAGCTGGGTTAAGCCCAAGCACCAACCACTGCATGGCACTGCCTCTCTGAGGAGACAGCCGGGCAGGGCTCCAGAGCTCTCAGGTTCAGAAAGGGCTCTGAGTCCAGCAGAATGAACAAAGCCTCCAGCCCCAGGCCACCAGCTTCTGATCCTGACACCCTCACTGATCCCAGCCCCTTAGGGGCTCCCAGTCTGGTTACATCTAAAGGGTGAGTCCCACCACGGGCTTTGCCTTTGGCTGCTCCTTACCCTACAAGGGCCACAGGCCCTGAAGCCAGGCAGCTGGGTTGGATCTCAGCTTGTCCGCCCCTTGCACTGTGTGCTCTCAGCTAGGCCACTCAACCACTCTGTGCCTCAGTTTCCTCGGCGGCAAAACAGGGCAAGGAGTTCACTGGTGTGTTGTAATGAGAGGGGAGATGATGGAACTGAGTAATGCCCCACCCAGACCAGAGCCCCACCCCTTGCACGATGAGCAAGCAGTAGATGACAGGAAAGCACATGGCTTCCATCTCAGCTTCAACCCCTGCTCTGCCGCTCACTGAATCCATGATGCTGAGGAGGTGACTTGCCTCTCTGTGCCTGTATCCCCTGTAAATATGGATAAGTGTAGTATAATCTGAGATTACCATCATTAATCCACCTAAGGCGCCTAAAACGGTGCCTGGGCCAGAGTAAACTCTTCAGTGTGAGCTGTTACCAGAAGATGACAAATGTTAAAATATTGTTTTTGGCCTCTTATAACCAGGGAGAGTCTCAAACAGGGTTGCCCCATGAGGTCATAGAAAGCAAGCTGGGAAGCTGTGCTCTAAACCCTCACTTGGGGGAGCTGGGATGGCTCAGTGGGTTAAGTACTCACTTTGCAGCTCTGGAGCCCGAGGATCAAATCCCAGCCCCCGCCCAGGCGGACCCACATGCTGAGCTGGGATGTGCCCCTAGTTCAGTTCTCTCCGGGGCCTATGCGGAGGCTCCTGGCCCAGTTCCTGCCCTGCACAGACCCGCGCCCACCTGTGGAGTGAAACTATATGGAAAACTAATGCTGTCAACTATGGAGACTGCTCTGGGCCCTCCCCTGTCTCTCTGTCTCTCTCTGTCTCTCTCTCTCTCTCAAAAAAAAACAACAAAAAACAATAAAAATAAATCTTTAAACCCTCACTTGGTGACAGCATGGGCTTTCTCTGCTGGCAGCCCTTCATCAGAAGTTGCCTCCCACTCTTCATCTTCAGTTTCCTCAGGGATTAGTGTTCTTCCCTGTGGGTGCTAGAGCTAAGTGCCTGTCAAGTTTATGAGCTTTCAGAGCCACTTGTAGCGACAACCAGGCCTCCCGATTTTTATAAGGACTGAGATAAGAGTTTATGAGATTAGAGGTTTGTCATCATCTACTTTGATGTCTCTCTGTCTTCGCTTCTCTTCTCTCTTTTCTCTCCTCTCTTCTCTCTTTCTCTTCTCTCTTCTCTCTTCTCTTCTCTCTTCTCGCTTTTCTCTCCTCTCTCTCTCCTCTCTGTCTCTCTCTCTCTTAGTTTTTTCCTCTTTTACAAAACCAAAGCACAAGCTGGGAACAGCAGTCCAGGCCCCATAAACACACTATTCAAATAAAGGAGACATTTAGGGGCGAGTTGAAGTGCCGTTTACAGGTAATTGCTTTAAAATGACCATGTCTGGGCAGTTTGTCATGAAGTATCCCGGCTGTTGGCTGAAGACTCCTTGTTCTGCCACATCTTGCTGTTGGCTTATAATTTTCAACTTTTGACCCTTTAAAGCCGAGGTGTGGGATTTTTATGAGATTTTTCTGATAGGGGTGATTTGAAAGTAACTTTTAAAGAAGCCGTCTATCCCTGGGAAAAGCTTGGAATCAGTTAGACCAGAAGGAGCCCTGCAGAGGAGCCAAGAATCCCCAGGTCCCTTGTTCTGCTATGGAGGACTTTGTGACCCAAGGATGTTCCAGTCCAGGGACTTCCCCCCCCCACACACACCCCAATTCTCTGTGGGTTCACAAACCCACATACCATAGGCTGTGCTACCTGATCTGCAGACAGCTGGCACAGAGCCATTGACACATTGTCAAGTGTTGGGAGGGAGGTTCGTTGCTGTCCACCCCACCTGCCTGTCCAGCCTCATGACCTACACCCCGGAAACTCACAGACTCAGGGCTCCAACTGCAGGCCCTCAGTTTCACTGTGCAGTTTCACATCTCCAGACCTCTGCCCACCTGCCCCTCCTCTCATTCTTTTGTCTTGTCCTTTTCCTTTGTCTTTCAAGACAGCTCGAATTTTGTCACCTGCAGAAAACCACACTATGGGTGGCCCCCTCCTTGGGCTCCCAGGCCCTTCCTCCCCCATGACCCTTCTAGCACTAGTTACACTGTTTGGAAACTGCCTGTTTATTTGGGCATCTTACCCACCAGGCGGGGAGCCCACTGAGCTTTGGGTGCCAGGCTTCAGCCCAGGCTCCACCTGGAAGAGGTGAGGACATGGAAGGATACTCAACACCCCGCCTCTGGTCTCAGGTGTAGTGCTTCACCACTTCCCTCCCAGCTCTCCTATTGGCCGCAGGTGGGTTGATTATCCGTGCAAAACCTTAACTGTGTCCTCTAGAAATGAGACTATCAACAGTACCTACCTTAAAGGATTGCTGTAAGAACTGTTGATAAAAAAAAGCTAACATACTCTACAGCAGGAGTCTCCAAACTTTTCAGCCCGCGGGCCGCATTAACTATCAAACAGCAGTTTGGGGGCCGACTACACATTCGAGGTCCAAATAAAAAAGAATCAAAACATAGATGTTGTTTTTAATTATTTATTTACTATTATTTTATTCAGATAAAAAGGTCTCCACGGGCCGGATGAGAGGGCCTCGTGGGCCGCATCCGACCCACGGGCCATAGTTTGGAGACCCCTGCTCTACAGTATTAACTCTGAATCTTCACTACTAAGGAAAGTCCTATTGATAGCCCCATTTTCCAGAGAAGGAAACAAAGGCTCAAAGAGAAGTTACCGTATTTTTCTGTGTATAAGATGATACTTTTGTCTAAAATTGTTAGACCAAAAATTGATGATCATCTTATACACAGGAATAACCTGAGTATTGATTTCTTGCCATTGGGTTAGAAAAGTAGGGGTCATCTTATACATGGGGGCGTCCTACACACGGAAAAATACAATAAGTAACTTGCCCAAGGTTAGTGGCAGAGCCAGGGTTCAAGGCTAGATGAACCCTGACTCCAGAGCCTGTGGCCCTAACCATGGTGATGCCTGCCCTCCCCACCAATAACTTACATGAAGCCCTCAGCCTGTCACACAATAGATGGTGGCTGCTGCTGTTAACAGTGCGGTTCATTTTTAATGGCCGAAGAGATGGTACGGTTCACACACAGGAGGAACAGCTCGAGAGCTAGAAGAGGGAGATATCTACGGAAAACAGAGAGGAGATACGCAAAGAGTTGAGACTGGGGAGTGGGCTGGCGGAGGTCAGAGCAGGAGGGCTGCAGCTTGAGGAGGCGAGGGGCTAGGCAGGGCGCTGGGAGGAAAGGGCTGAGGGCACTGGGGCTGTGAGGCCATTTGAACACCAGCATAGGACCGTAACTGGCTTCCCTACTCTTAAAGAATGAAACCGCAGACTCCACCACTGAGCACAGAAGCCCATTCTGATGTAACGTCAGGTCACCTTTCTTTACCTGTGTCCATTCCTTCCCCCACATACCACATGCTCCAGCCAACCTGCCCTGCCCTTCAGCTTCTTTTGCTCACATTGTTCGTCTGCCTAAAATGTCCGGCATCTCTTCTGGCCCTGACAGACTCCTATTCATCCTTTAAAACCCAATTCAAATGGTCCTTCCTAGAAAGCCTTCTTCGATACCCCTATCTAAGCATATTTACTCTCCCCTTCCAGCAGTGGGTCTCAAGACCAGGGACTGTGTCTTAATCTTCTCTGTGCCTAGTGTCCAACACAGAGGTGGGCACAAAGCCATGACTTAGGAAAACATTTGGGGGGTTTTCTATTAAATCTGTCCACAAATCAAGGGCAAGCCCTAGGGAGACCACACATGATTGCAAACCCCCAGTGTGCAGGAAGGCTAGGACGTGGAGAACTCATACTTCCCAGGGATCCAGACAAGAGAATGCTCCAGGGCAGGCAATGCTCCAGAACTCAGCTGTGCGCCTAGAAAATGCTGCTCAGAAGAGGTTGTACCTGAGACCCCACTCCAAGCCCCGCCAGCACCACCCAGACATGGTTGCAGATGGAAAACAAGCTGGAGGCTTGTGATGTCCTGTCCACTGTCACTCATTGCACCTCTTTACAATGTGGAACTCAAAACTGACCTTGTCTGAGCAGCAGGGAGGATGCTGGGCTGTCACTCTACTGCTACTCTGACAGTCTAAGACCACATTGGCTTTTTTCAGCAGCTTCTGGCTTGTGGTCAACTCAAACCCCCAAATCTTTTTCACTGGGATGGCTGCCAAAGCCACATCTTGTACATTTGATTTATGGCTTGGGTTAGCTGAGGCCTACGCCTGCTCCCCAGAAGCCAACAGGAGGAGGCAGTGGTTTCTGTGCCCCTAGGAGGGAGAGTGACTGCAGGCCCCCCAAGCCTCAGTGTGAATGTGGGCAAGCTCCCCCTCTCTCTGTTTGTGTTTCCTAATCCCTTCTCCTTGAGGCACCAAATACCAGGACCTCTTGAGTGGGATTGTCATTACCATTCAAGTCACAGGCTACCAGGGCTCAAGCAGACCAACCTTTTGGGTTCCTGGGGGAAGCACCCAGGAGGGCAAAGGAGAGACGGGCAGGTAGCAGAGGCCCAGGCTCCTGAGCTTGGTGTCCACGCACCCCAGGGAAGGCACAGCATTGCTCTGAGCCTCGGTTTCTCGTCTGCAGAATGCCAAAGTGCCTTCCTGGGCATAGCGGTGTCTGTCTGGGGTCGTAGGCAACTGGTGCCTGGTAATGACCCCATTACACTGAGGAGGAACCAAGAAAATGAGCTTGCAAATGTGGCTCCCACTCGGCCAAACGTCCTTCTCCCCAGGAATGGCCTTTTTAATGCCAACTTTTCAGAAAGGCCTGTCCTGCCTCAGCCCCTGCTGTCTCCTCTGTGGTCAGCACAGCTTGTTTCTGGGATTTGCATTTGTCCCTTGCTTCTTTCCCTCTGTCACTCTTACTGGGCCCACAGCTCCATGAGTACAGGGACCACATCTTCCTCACTCACCACTGTCCCCCGTCCCCCCAGGCCCCAGCACACCGTCAGGACCTGCGGTAGTGTGTTCAGAATGACCGTCGGGACTGTGAAACCTTCCTGTGGACTTTGGCTATAGTTCTAATTGTGTTAGGTGAGCCAAGGATCCACAGAGAAACAACAAGAGCAGCGTATTTCTTCCCATTTGCCACAAACAAGGCCACGTCCCGCCCTGGCCCTCAGTGTTACCAGCTGTAAAATGAGGTGTAAAGTGAGAGATTGAACAAACTTCGTTCCCCTTAAAGTCCATCTAGCTCGAAAAGACTCCAAGTCGGCACAAGAAGGGGGAGAAAATTGTGTTGAATTATATTGCCTGTTGGGTTGAGAAAAACAACTTCTGTGAGGAAATCTCCCTTACTCTGTCACTTTCTCCACTGCCCTGGAAAAAAAAAAACTGCCCTGCGCAGGCCCGGGCCTGCTGAACCCACCCTGAAAAAGTCACAGGCCCCCTCCTGCCCCAGGCCCCGGGCAAAGGGGCCCCAAAAGGTGTGTGGCAGCTGCTTCCCCGGGGGGTCCAGGGGGTTGTTGCCTTAACCGAGCTCACAGGCAGGTAAAAAATTCCAGACATGTTCTCTGCTGACAGCTAATTGTGTCCTTTATTAATGACCATGGCTTTCTTGGGGCAGGTGGGAGGAGGGAGGAGGCCAGTCTCAGCCCAGCGGGGCTCACTCAGGTGGAGCTGATGACCACATTTCTGGATCCCATAGAAGGGGAAAGTGCTGCATGAGGTGACCCTGAAAATACACCCCCCAGCTGGAACGGAGAGGGGGCTTATCCCAGGCCCTCCAAACACCAGCAAGGGCAGCTGGTGCCAACAAAATGAAGCAGGGGTTTGGGAATCCGGCAGACCAGGTTCTGAGTCCTCAGTTGGCCTCTCAGAAGACAGCCACCAAAGTACAGTGGATGGCTGGGGAGGGGGGCGGATACAGGGGTGTTATGGCCTGTGGGTAGCTGGGGAGGTAAGATGCTCCCCAGCTCCATCTGGCCATCACCCAGCTTGTGGCACCAGCACTGGGCCCTCCAGGCCCTTCCTCAGTGACCCACTACACCACCTGTCAATACAGCAGCCAGATGTGCCGGGGACTCAGGCCTGGCCCTGCCAGATGTGTCAAGCTTTCCCAACACATCCGGCTTCCCCTCAGGCTCATTGTGATTATTATTTAACACTTGCTTTTCCAGCATCTGTGAGGCCCCAGGATTAGTGTCGATCCAGCTTAAGGTCTTAGGGCCTGGAGCCCATTGCTCGTCTAAGGGCCTGTTTTCTCAAGAACCCAGAGAGGACTTTCACAAGCCCCGTTGCAGTGGTGGCCTCAAGCTGGGGCACTCTCCCTGTGCCCCATTTTCTCACTAGGCTCCCATATTAGGGAAGGAAGGTCACGTATGGCAGCATTAACCTCAATTATAGATGAAAAATGTGAGGCTCAGAGAGAGACATAGTGAAGAAGTAGCTGAGCTAGGACTTAGACCAGGCAGAGGAAAGAGCTGTGCAAAGGCCCTGAGGCTAGAGGAGCCCTGGTATGCTCCAGGACAACCAGGAGGCAGTGTGGCTGGAGTGGAGAGGACAAGATGGCGGGTAGTAGGAGGTACCGGTAAGTTCAGAGAGGTGAAGGGGACACACTTGCATCACAAAGAATAAAATGCTCACCGCTAGATTTAACCAGAGCAGTAAAGGGGGCTTTGTAGGCCATTAGCTGTTGAAGGGCTTTGAGCAGAGGAGCAACACACAACGGATTTCCTGTTGTGCAGGATACCTCTGGCTGTTATGTTGAGAGCAGACTGTAGCCACAGGAAAGTGGGGAGGTGGGAGGGCTAGGGCAAAAGCCAGGAAACCAGTTGAGAGGCTACTGCAGTGATCTGACAGCTACCACACCCCTGCTCCCCTTTTTCCATTTTAGTCTGGGCATCGGGGCTCCTGGGCAGCAGCATCCCCAACTCCATCCACCACTAACTTGCTGATTTCGCCAACCGCTCACTGTTCCTCCTGGTACATTGCCATTCCGAGGAATTCTGAGACCTTAGGCAAGTCACTGTCCGTGTCTGGGTCACGTATTCTGTAGTCACACAATGAGGAGCTTGAACCAGAAGGTCATGAACGTTCTCCTCACTTCCAATGATCCAGGCCCCACCTGCCTCTCCAGCTTCATCTCTCGCCTCTCTCAGCCTCGAACTTCATGCTCCAGTGCCCCTGAACTATTTGTAGCTCCTCACACACACACCATGCCATTTCACGCCTCCATGCCTTTGCACGGGCTGCCCCCTCTGCCTGAAATGCCCTCTTCTACCAGCCACTCGGCACATGGAGAGCTTGTGTTCTTCAGCAGGTCTCAAGCCTGTGTATATCCTACTCCCTGGGTCAAGGTGAGGATACAGTAGGCGTACAAAGCACCTAGCCTAGTGCCTGGCTCCTGGTAACTGTCTGGGATCTGTGAAACCAGATTCTGGCTACAGAGAAAAGGCTATTGGATGCACATGGGGGGCTTGCCCCAGGCCCCTGGAATGGCTCTGGCCAGGACCCCAGGACAGCCTCCCAGCAGCCCATGGCCCAGGATTCTTGTCCAGCCCTCCTATCACCAGCCCCTCCCTCTGCTTACCTCTTCCACCAAGGCCTGGTCAAAGCTGCCTGCCAGCAGCCACACAGCACTTAGAAACGTCCTTAATTGCTTCACCAGAGTGGGGAGTCACCCTGCAGGCAGATAATTAAAAAGTTCAGAGCTTGATTAATTGGGAGGAAATTGGAGGAATGGGGCAGCCTGCTGGGCGGGTGGGAGCTCTCAGCCCCGATGTGGGGAGCACGTGAAGAGAGGCAGGCCAGAGCCAGGACTGGGGGGCTAACATGGGATCCAGGGTTGGAAGGCTCAAGGCATGTACTTTTGCAGGTTGTGGGGTTTGGGGTCTGGCTCCCCCAGGAGACTGTGAACTCCACTTCCCCTCCCTGCCCCCCACCCGCGCCCCCGCCCACCCGCCCACAAAAACATACACATACAACTGGGGAGAAGATACCAAGAGACACAGTGGCCGTGAAAGTTCTGGTCACTCTGGCCTTAGGGCCCAGGGACTTACAGGCCTCCTCTGTGCCAGCCTCTATGCCAGGCATTGAACAGGGCAGGCGTGGTGGCTGCCCCATGGAGCTCACAGCTGGGTGGGTGGGCAGGTGGGAGATGCAGAGACAGATGTTCACCAAATGCCAAGGACAGGGTAGAATGCCTTGAGAGCCCGTGCCTAGGGTCACAGAGAAGAGCTCTGGGGGGTGCCAGAGGCCTAGAACAAAACACACAAGTTGAGTGACCTTAAGCACAAGAGCCCACCTGCAGCTGCCTGTCCATTACCTCTCAGCCAAACACTGCAGCTGAGAGGTGCCAGACCTCAGGGGAACCTGCTCTCACCGGTTCCACAGCCTCTACCTGGATAATGCGGTGACAGGTATGAAGTGCGCATGTTTCAGGAGTAAAGCAGAGGCCCCAAACCCAGCCTGAGGGAAGTGGGGGGCGGTCCCAGGAGAAGGGCCAAAAGGTGATTGGGGCTGGAGCTGACATTTTCATGTCCCGGGCTGGAACTGGGACCGTGTGTCAGGCTGAGGGAATGGCCCGAGCACAGGCCCACAGGTGAGCCCGGGCACAGCTTCAGGGAGCTGGACGCTGGCTGCCGTGAGGGGAGCGCAGGGCGTGCTGGGCGGTGGTGGGAGGGGAGGCTGAAGCAGGGTGGACTCACCCCAGGCACAAGGGTGGGATTCGGCAGACGGCCCGTGTGGAGGCTGGCCTGGGGAGGCTGTGGGTACCCCTCAGGCTGAGAGAAGTGTTAACACAGTTCCTGCCACTGCTCTCTGACTTCTGTAGTCCTGCCAGCTGCTGGCAGGGATCCACAGAGCCTGGTCCCTACAGGGGTAGGCAAGGGGCGTGGGGGCAGGATGATTGACATCCCCTGGGTGGTCCATTGCAGGGGAATGACTCTGAGGGTGCTCCCTGGACTGAACCTGACCAGGAAGGGCCCCCCTGCTCAGGGGGCAGAAAGGGGAGGGGAAGGGGTGTAAGGGCTGGGCTGAGTACCATCACCAAGCTGGAACGCATAGATCCTCAAAGGCACGTGGACCGTAGGGGCACAGGCTCTGCCCCAGCCCTCTGATTACTTTGGGCAAGGCCCTTTCTTTTTGTGAGCCTCCGCTTTCTCATCTCTAAAATGGGGTAACACCTCCTCCTGCACAGGGTGATCATGAGAACTGAATGAGGTATGGGAGGTAGGGGAGCTCCATGCCCAGCACCGAGCTGGCGCAGGACAGCCACAGGGATTGGAAGCTCCTCCTATTCCAGGAGCTTGCTGCCTGCTTTCAGCATGGCTTTGCTCAGGGCACAGAGGATTGGGCACTCTGCCCAGCCCAGCCCAGGGGACGCCTCCCCTGGCTCAACCTCAGCGGCAAAAACAAGAACTGTACAAAATGAAAAAGCCACTTTGCATGAGGGAGACCCCAAACCCCGCCCACATAGCCACAAGAACAACACAAGCTCAACCCTGACATACACACAGCACAAGCCCCAGAAAATACACAAATCATTTGGTTTTGGGGTTTTTTTTTCACAGTTCAAGGAGATCGTAGGACCCGGGGTTGAGTGCCTGAGCGGGAGTCCCATAGCTAGAAGAAACCGTAGGAATAGTCCCAGCCAAGCCCAGAGAGGGTTCACAGAACAAGGAGAGCCGAGCCCCGCAAGCCCAGGCCTTCCCTCTGCCCAGTCAACCTCCTCTTCCCGACCAAACCCAGCACTTCTTGGAGATCCAAACAAGAAAGTGAGCCTCCTGCCCTTCAAACCTGGCATTGCTGCGTCCCAGACCTACTCTCTGGCCCCTCAGCCCACAGAGGCCATCACTCAGGCCTGGTTAAAGGAAGGTGTTCCAGCCCCTTACAGGCAGAGCCTGGATCTCATGTCTCATTGTCCCTGTGCCTAGTATATAAAAGGGTCTTGAAATATACAATAGACGT